>CAJNIZ010026180.1:7062-18742 GCA_905231905.1 Symbiodinium pilosum | reverse complement strand
GGGTTTAGGGGTTTAGGGGTTTAGGGGTTTAGGGGTTAGGGTTTCGGCTTTGGGGTTTAGGGTTTAGGCTTTAGGATTTAGTGCGTGGTTTGGAAAGTTGAAGCTGATCAAATGCAAGCCAAGCCCACGAGCTCACAAGTCCCACGGTCCTAGTTTTCTGCCCGCATACATACACGACACGTGCATCCCGACCTATGCACATACATCTTCCCTTGGGGTATATATTGGGATAATGGAAAAGAAAATGGAAACCACTATTTAGGCTTTAGGGTTTATAGGGTTTAGGGTTCTAGTCCCCCTTAAGTATATAGAATATGGGGTATATGGGGATCTTATTGTAACGTACCCAAAGCCGTATTCTATCTACTTAAGGAGGACTACACATACTTCCCTTTGATTAGACCAAACACAGGGCCTATTTAGTGGAACCCCTCCCCCCATGTCAGCTTTTGGGAGTTCCCCAGGCCTTGAACCTAAACCCCCAACCCTGAACCTTCATCCCTAGCGTAACAGCGTAAGGCGTCGGGCCTAATGCGCCCAATCCCTACTTAAAGGTTGAGGTTGAGGGTTTAGGGTTTAGGGCTGGGTAGTTGAAAGCTGTGTTATACGCCCCCTAAACTAGGTTGTAACTACTGTTATCCTACTTATACGTCCGGTTGTAATTACCCATAACCCTCCAAGTACCCAAAGAGCCTATACCGAAATGGAGGAATATAGCTGGCAATGCTGCAAGGATCCTAAAATCAACAAACCCTAAACCCCTAAACCCTAACTTGCTTCTGGTTAGCAAGGAATCAAGGAATGGGTCCTCGTAGTAGTGCCCACATATAATCCCCCTTAAGTAGATAGAATATGGGGTATATGGGGATCTTATTATAATATACCCAAAGCCATATTCTATCTACTTAAGGGGGACTAGAACCCACTATAACGTAAGTGTTTCGATTGTTTTTTTTCTATTCTTTCACCCAACTTATAAAAGATAAGGAACTCCCCAAATCAAACTGAAACCTGAACCCTGTATGCCCCTACATTACCCCTGTGCAACCCTCACATGTCCCTACATTACCCTTAAGCCCTAAACCCTAGACTCTAAACCCTAAACCCCCTAAACCCTAAAAAACAAATCAAGATCGAGGTGCTGGATCTCTGTCTCGCTGCTCTTGTCGTTCGCGCCTAGGCGCGAAATCTACTCGTTTTGGGTTTAGGGTCTGGGGTTTGGGGTTCAGGGATTGGGTTTAGGGTTCAGGGTTGAGGGTTTGGGTTTAGGGTTTGGGGTTCAGTAATGTCTTAGTGTTAGAAAAGGTTCCAGCTTAAGGAATTTATCTAGAGCCAAGGGTCCTCTAAAGTTAATTTACTTACTGGTATATCTCTGTTACCATTGGCATCTTCTTGAAATCCTATCATTTTCCAGGCCTATGATCCAGCCCCACGGTTAAATCTTCAAGAGCTAGTTCATTTGGGGGTTACTCCTGGGTCAACTGTAATATAAATGGATTAGACTTACAATGTACATTAGAGAGGATTTACAACTAAGCGTAATACAAATGACCGCTGGAGACCCCAGGGATTGGGTTTAGGGTTTAGGGTTCAGGGTTTTGGGTTTAGGGTTTGGGGTTTAGGGTATAGGGTTTTGGGTTTAGGGTTCGGGGTTCTGTGATTGGGGTCATGTAGGGATGCATAAGGGTTCTTTGAGAATACATAGGGCGTAGGGAATAGAAGTGGGGGTCCTTGTCGGGAGTTCCTGTAAGACGGATTATGTATGGCGTATTGAGTTCGATGTCAGGGGCCCCGCTTGCGGAAACCCCTATGAACGGTTGTTTTGTTGGGCTCTGCCCTTAGCCCCAAGTCAAGACTCTAAACCTCAAAGCTCAAAATCCACCGAAACCCCACACTCTACAAACCCTAACCGCCATAAGCATGATAGAGGTCATGAACACATGTGAGCTATGGTCTAAACTCCTAGTGTATCCTTTAATAACCCCATATACTACCCGCCTAAATCCTCCCCTATGAAACCCCCTTGAAGAAGATTAGACTTTCCTTAAACCCTAAACCCTAAATGGCATTTGCAAGTCAGAATCGAGGTTGCAGGGTTTGTGGGTGTGGTTTAGAGTTCTGGGTTCTAAAACCGGGTTTTAAAGATCTGGGTTTAGGGCTTAAGGTTAGGTCCAGGGTTCAGGCTTTGGCTTTGGGCTTAAGGGTTTAGGGTCGGGTGCAGGATTTACTTTGTAATGGGGTAGATTCCCAAGCCACCCCGATAGGACAAATGCCCGAAGTAAAACCCAAACCCTAAACCCTGAACCCTTACACCCACGGGTTTAGGGTTTAGGGTTTGGGGTTTAGGGCTTGGGGTTTAGGGTTTAGGGTTTAGGGTTTAGGGTTCCCACGCTTAAACTCGAAATGTCTCCACGAACCTTGGCAACTCAGCCTGAGCCTAGGGTTTGATTAGAGCTAGTGCAGAGGGACCCGAAACAAGGAACGCCAAGAATAGAGTAGGTATATAGGAACCCTGTAAGGTTCAGGGTCTGGGGTCGTTAGGGTTCAGGGCTAGGGATATTCCTAATTCTTCTAGTCCGACTGTGTTCTTGAGGTTCCCTGTTTGGGGCCCCATTTGAATCTGTTCACCTTAGAAAGCCGATTGGAGGTGTTTGGCCTAATGAGCCTAAGGCCGAAAACCCCAAACTGTGGGTAGCTGTGCTGTCCACATGGTTCTGGGTTTAGGGCTCAGGGCTCTTGTGCAATTTAGGGGCCTAAAGGGATATATGGGGATAACATATAAAAATACAAACATGGAGAACCAAATGGGAAAGAAAATTCAACTGGGCTTATACACTGGTTTACAGGGATCATGTCTAATGTAAGGGCCTAACGAATTACCAACATCATCTCGTGAAGGTATCTTCTATACCATAGTAATACAAGGAATCTAAAACCATAACACTGCGAATGAGTTTAGGCCCCTACATTAGTTGAACGAACTCCGAAGAAGTTTGGAAGCAAATTTCCGCGGATGGCTGGTTCAGGACAACTGGAGATTTCGGATAAGGGTTTAGGTTTTGGGTTTCGGGTCCATTCATGCACGGCCTATGTAGCCTGTCCCCAACAAGCCCGCTACATAATGAGGGGTAAGGTTCTATTCTTGCTAAGGAAGGCAGATGGGAACCCCAAACAGGGAACCCAAAGAATACAGTAGGAATATGACAGGAATATAAGGATCCTAGTAAGTAAGATTCCTAGGCTTCCTTGTTTGGGATTCCCATTCGAGCCCATTCAAACCCTCAAACCTAAACCCATGCTCTTCCCTTAAAAGGAAGCTACCCACCTGACGACTCCTTAGACCCCGAAATACACCCATGATCCCCCTTTAACCCCTAAGCAATAAACTATTTAGGGCTTATTTATTCTGAAACACCAGAACTAAGCCATAATCCTAACCCATCTAGGGTTTAGGGCTTATGGTTTAGGATTGGATTTGAAATCCCAAAACCCTAAACCATTTAGGGTTTAGAGTTTAGGGTCCAGGATGGATTTTGAAACCCCAAATCCCATGATCGTCTGAACTTAGAGTTTAAGTTTAGGGGTTTCGAATGGATTCTTAAAGCCCCCAAACCCATCCCTAAACCCTAAACCCTAAACCGATCTTCTGGGGCCGAAACATCTCGCGGTCTCTGGCTTCCCTTTCTCGCGCATCTGGCCGCCGAGGCTCTAAACGTCAAACCTTAAAACCCTAAACCCCTAACACAGTTTAGGGTTTAGGGACTAAAACTTAAACCGTAAAACCCTAAAACCCTTAACCCGAAAACCCTTAACCCTAAAATCCTAGCACCCTAACACCCCAAGCCCTAAAACTCCCGCGAACATCCCTGCGTTCCCTAGACATTAACCCCTAATATTCCCCAAAGATCCTTACAGTCCCCTGACATGTATGATGGGTCTAATCCTTAAACCCTGAACCCCTAATCCCTAAACCCTAAACCCTTGCCCCCCACATAATTCAGCAACATCCACTTAAGGTGAGAGCTATGGGTTTGGGGTTTAGGGGTTAGGGTTTAGGGGGTTAGGGGTTGTGGCCCGTCAACGATGATGCGCACTTGCACACGAAATAGTTTCCGGCATGCGGGTCTATCAGTATACTAAAGGGGCTTGAATAAGTACCAGTATCGTTATGAGGTCTATTTGAGATATCCTAGACCACAATTGTGGCTCAATCATGCAAGGACAACGAGATTACAAATTACTAGGCCCTACGCTACGCCTATACTCAGGGACCCTAAACTCTAAACCCTAAACCCTAGACCCTAAACCCTAAACCCTTAGAGACCAACCAAGCAGTCATTGTATGGTTTGTCCCGCCACCATGCCACTACAAGGCTTTCCTCTAGTGTCTCCCTTAATTGTGGAGGATCAAACGGAAAAGAAATGGAAAATGAAATGGAAACTGCTATATATAGGGTTATATAGGGGATTATACTCTAAGGGATTTGGAACCCCAGTAGAAATTATAATTTCAGCTAAATATTAGGATTGTTGGTAACAGAGATTAACAATTATTTTCAGGAACCTTGTAGTTTCTACAGGTGCTAAACATGGGTGATTACTTCTCCCTCAGGTAGCAGTCTACTATAAGGATGGAAAATACAAATTCTGCGGGGGTGCATGCGAAGGCCGTCAACGTTGTTCGGGTTGAAATTCAAGCCGTCCTTATCTTGGGCTCGAAGACTCTACTCGAACTCCGACCGATGCACCATGCGCACAGGATACACGTGCGGCTATGCAGAAGAATGTGGTCCAGATCATTGCTAGGATCAAGCTGAGGTTTTGTTGAAGTACCCTGTACCACAAATCCCTAGACCCTACACACGTTTACCCCAAATACTGAAAGAATCTAAGACCACGCTACTACGCTTCTTCATGCTTGGCTTAACCATCCCCCTGAGCTTCCCCCTTACTTGACCTTGATTAACCCTCAGAAAGCCCGATTGAAGCGGAGCCCTTGCAGGCAGGGGGTGTGGTCAATATGGAGGGTGGTAAGCTAACCCAAAATGCGAGAGCAGGACAGGATAATGGTGCTAACAGGCTAGGTGGGTACATTACATCACACGGTTTAGGGCGGAGGAGGAGTCATGAGAAACTATAGGTTTTAACCCAACCCTAAACTCGAAATCTTAAACCCTACACCCTACACCACAGCTAACAGGAAAACTCGAGCTCGAAACCCCATTGCTTTTTTCTAGGTTCGTATATCCTAGGGTTCAGGGTTTAGGGTTTAATGTGGTGACTTGTGCCAACCAACTCCAGCCCCAAGCAATAAACATTCCGAAGCTCTTGCAATAATTCTCAGCTTACTGGGGGTTCGTCAACAATAGGGGCATATGTTATTTTGGGGTTTCATGGGGATATTACATTGTTCCGCACTAACCACCAGTAAGTCAAGATTTATAGGGTGCTTACGCTCATGTAGCTTTGTAGCATCAAGCATAGTAAGCTACATGGGGCAGCTCGAGCCCAAACCCTAAACCCTGTTTAGGGTTTCGGGGACCCTGAACTCTAGACCCGAAACCCGGACGCTGAACCCTGAACCATAAACCCCGAAAACTGAAGCCGGGACCGAAAGGGTCATCATACAACCACCACAAATAGACACCCTGCCAGAAGGAAACAGAATAAGGGCCACCCAATTTGTGGAGCCGCGCACATCTCTTGACATCAACACATCCACTAAACTCTAAACACCCTTAGACCTAAACCCTAAGCCCTAAACCCTCACCAGCCTTCCTCTTTGCGCTTTTCCCTCTCTCGCCGCTCCCTCCTGAAGAAGAAGATTTTAGGACTAAGGGCTTAGGGTTTAGGGTTCAGGGTTTACAAGTTAAGGGTTCAGGGTTTAAGGGTTCCTTTACAGGGATTTATGAGGGATGCTTCAGTAGGCTTACTGTGAATGGTTTATAAGGGGTGTATGCGGACGTATAAGGATGTGAGGGGTCCGGGGTTCTACTTAAAGGGCTATAAAGGCCAAATGTGTACTCATCTGTTTCTTAATCAGAAAGAAAATGGAAAAGGAAACTACATAATAATGTTCCCTAAACCCTGAACCCTTCTATTCACGCTCGGGGCGCAGCGATTCCAACCCCAAACCCGCAAGCCCTTCACCACCATTTGAGGGGGTTGGTTTTGGGGTCACCCTAAACCCTAAACCCTAAACCCTAAATTTTGGGGTGAGGGTTCAGGGTTGGGAGTTTAGGGCTTCAAGGGTGATTCAACTAATACCTGGGACTACCGGGGGAGCTTGGGGGCGGACGTAGGGATTCTGTAGGGGTTGTGTTGAAAACTTGGTCCTAGGCGAAAATCTTCTCAAGACACGGGCCGTGAAGAAATCAGAAAAAACGCTTCGATGCTGACATTTGGATTTGGCCTTCGCCTGAAGCGGAAATCACTGACCCAATCCACCCTGAAACCTCAAGCCTGAACCCAGATATTCCGATATCATCCGTAGACATATGTATATATGTATATATATTACTGTATATGTATATATGCTAGTTTCCAAAATGAGGGGACTCCAATATAGACCCCAACATGCTATAGTCCTTATTACAATAAGGACACCAAAAGGTACCCCTAACCTTTGGAAACCCTAAACCCAATATATCCACCTTTAGGACTTTGGAACTCAGAGCTTAGGAATGCAGAACTTGCCCTGACTGAACCGGCTTACACGCTGGATCCTGATGCACAATCCGAACCAAACTTGGAGGGTTTAGGGTTAGGGGTTGAGAATTTAAGGTTTAGGGTTTGGGGTTGAGGGTCTAGGGTTTGTGGTTGAGGGTCCAGACGAACCAAATCTAAGGAGCCATAGTCAAAACTCCTAGTATCCCCCTTGATGATAACCCCTCTAGTAGTCCCCTCTATAATCCCCTAAATAACCCCCTTTAAGGAGTCTAGACTATGGCTCAAGAGGGTTGAGGGTTTAGGCCAGGCATCCCCGTATGGTTGAACCAAATCCCAGGGTTTAGGGTATTTCTCTAAGGGATTTGGAACCCAATAAAAATTATAATTTCAGCTAAATATTAGGATTCTAGGTAACAGAAATTTTTAAAAAATCAGGAACCTTGTAGGTTTAGGGTTTACAAGAGGGTTGAGGGTTCGGGCCCTGAACCCCCAAAACTCTACAAGCTGTCTCTACGGAATCGGCTGCAATTTCAGACTCCTGCCAGGCCCTCAGCCAGAAGCCCCGGAAACCCGAAATTTCTGAAACTCTTGTGGTTTAGGTAGGGTGTTGGGTCTAGGCTTTGGGGTGCAGGGCTTGGGGTTCAGGATTGAGGGTTTTGGGGTGCCTAGAGCACAACACTCAAACCCCCCCCGTGCCAAGGCCCGCACTCTCGCATCTCCCTTTGAGCAGCATTTCGGCGGCCTGAGACTTGCAGCATGTTAATGTAGGGTTTAGGGTTTAGGGTTTAGGGTTTAGGGTATAGGGATTATAATAAAGATCCTAATATGAAGGCCCTTAAAAGGAGGGGGCTTATTTATCATGGGTCTACATTACCCATAGCTAGGCATGTTAGGGTTCAGGGTTGAGGATTTAGGGTCTAGGGTTCTTTCGAACAATTTCTACAGGTGATATCGGTTAAGGATCACACCTGGAGCGTTTTCCTCCAAAGCCCTTCTACCCTCCTTGTTGGTCCAACCTTAGCTTTAAGCTTTAATGTATGGGGATTCTGGGAATATTCCTGTCGGAGATTCTGTGAGGATAGTGTTAAGAATCTCCAGTACATTAGCTTCTCAAAATAGGGCTACGGTAAGGACACCAGGCTTATATGGAGGGTTTAACGGTTTAGGGTTTATAAGTAGAGGTGTGTCAGTAGAGTGCGCCTCTGGGTTGTGTCATACTAGAATATATAAGGGTTATGAGTGAGCAATACAGGGACTTGTTGAGGCTTCTACAGTGCCCTGGCAATCTTGGGATTTTGACAAATGCTGTTTTTGTTGCGTTTCAGCCGCAGTATCACGACAGGGCCTTGAAAGACCAGCTTTCTGCTATACCCAAAATCCTAAACCCCTAAACCCTTAACAAATCCCTACAAACCCATCTGAACGTCCTGCAAAGTCAATTAAACGTAATCGAGGATGTAGGGTTTAGGTATAACCCCATATAACCCAACAAAAGGGCTCGATGTTCAAATTCACAACCCCTGTTCCAACCGCAAAGATACTTGCTTGGACAAGCATACAGACAAAACACCTCCCCGATAATAAACATTCTCAACATCACACCGTTCTCGGTGTGAACGTACATATAGGTGTATATATATATATGCCCTAAACCGTAAACCCTCCAACCCCAAACCCTAAACCCTAAAACCTCAAACCCTGAACCCTAAACCTTTAGAGCAGTCACCACGAGGCATCTGGGGCGGGTACTCTTGCTGATGGCCCTTATTCGCTTGCCACCCTGAGATCCGGCTGGTTCTGGGTAATTAAGTTAGCGGGAGGTTTAGGGTTTCGGGTTTAGGTTGAAGGGTTTTAGGATTAGGGTCTAGACTACAAAAGTTAGGAAACCATACTCTTTGCCATAACTCTATTCTGGTAATTTAACTGAAGTTGGGGTTTCTTAAACTAAGGGGTACCTTGTTAACATCTCTAAAATTAGGACTGTAAGATATTGGGTTCTAGATTGGGTCCCCTTCTGGTCCCTCTATTCTGGTAAGTATACAGGGACGACATCTGCCATCACAGCTTTCTCCCTTTGGTTGACGCCCATGCCAGAGAAGAGTGACCACAGATTTGATCAGGTATTTGATTGCCGCTAGAAACCTTAAACCGTAAACCCTCAACCCTAAACCTTAAACTCCGAAACTTCTGTGCGGGGACCCCTTTTGCAGCACAAGCTCAGATTAGGGGCTCATACTGCACGAATTACGGGACAATCGTGAAGTCCTCCTCCTGAGATCCATCCTTTGTGGGATACCTTGACCTAAACCTATAGTGGACCACTGTGCAACGAACCTATTGCTGCATAAGCCGAGGGCCCTATTTTGGCTTCTATTCGGCTGCAGTCCCAAATGGCGCTTTTCGGAGAATGTCATAAGTTCTAGGATTCTAGGACTTCCTCTACCGCCCCCCCAAGGCCAATTAAGGTGGAAGCTTGGGAGTGTGGCTTGGTATAGCAGGGAGTCGTGAGGAGAAATCATGGAACTCTGACGCCTCTCCATAAAGGTTTTAGGACCCTAAACCCTAGACCCTAAGCCCCTAAACCCTAAACCCCAAAACCCTAAACCCCATAAGACTCCTACTCACCACCAGACCAGGGTTCCGTGTTTGTTGGGTGGGTTGATTTGATGCCTGCTGGCAGCATCCCAGTGCACACCCTCAACGCTAAACACCCAAAACCTTACGTAAGCGTCCTTAAACCTTAAACCCTAAGCCCCAAAACCTTGAGGTCCTAAACCTTAAGCCCTGAACCCCCAAACCCTTAGGGTCCTAAACCTGAAGCCCTAAACAGCAAAACCCTGAGGGTCCTAATCCTTAAGCTTTAAAAAACCCAACCCTTAGGGTCCGCGAACCCTAAGCCCTAAACCCCAAAACCCTGAAACCCTAAACCCATTTGGGTTGAAGAATTACGGTTTTAGGCAGCTGCCCATCAACATGACTTCATGGGCTCCTCTGAGGCGTTGGGCAAGGACCTGCTAAACCCTGCAGGGTTTGGGGGCTTACCTGGACCCTCCAATGTCTTCCTTTTTGGGTTTGGTATGGTTTTTTGGTTAGGACTCTTATCCGGGCTACGAAAAAAGTACAGCATTGGAGAGTCCAGGTAGCTTCAAATCCTGCATTTGCTTCTTAGGGTTTAGGGCTTCCTAGACCCCCCCAAGTACCCTAAAATAGGGTCTACGTAGCTTCCATTTGTGGATACTTAGGGTCTATAGGGTACTCGGGGGGTCTAGATTGACTCCAAATCCCCCAACATACGACCCTATGTAGTCACATGACACTGGCAGGGTCCTAATTTTGGCGGTCGCAGTAACCATGGTTGCCTTGTTGCTGATGGACCCTAACCCCATGGATGACTTCATAAGCCTTATACTCCTATAACCCTCATAAGCTCATATCGGGTTTACGGCGTTAGGCTTTGGAGTTTAAGGTTTCCCCTACATACCCCTGTATTACATGAAGCCCTAAACCCTTCACCCCAAACACAATAAGCCCTACTTGGAGGTCCATGGGTCATTGTAATTTACATGTGAGCTGATGCAACTGTACTTGAATGCAATCGAATCAGAGGCTCCTAATGTGCGTACAACTGCGCTACAGCTATAATTGACATTTGGGTACAGTTCCTCTTGGACCTCTTTTTCAACCCTAAACCGCAACACTTGACAATATCACCCGCTTATAGACCTATAACAGAACATACCGGCGGAGACAAAAAACAAGTCTGGACATATGGCAGCTACCTCAAACCCTAAGCCTACACCCTAAAGCCGCCTTTCAGTAAGTGTAGTTTGAAAAATTTCAGGCTAATTCGGCACTACTCGCTACATGAACCACCATTTAGCGTGTGGTCAAGTGAGGCCGCTTTAAATGGCCCAGTACCGACCCCAAAACCCTAAACCCCTAAACCTTTAAGCCCCTAAACCCTAGACCCCTAAACCCTGAACCCCAAACCCACCTTTCAGTAAGTCTCGAGCATTAGGGTCATCCTCCATCTCGTAGCGAGTCTTCTGCACATTGGACTCGTTTATCATGGCCAGGAGCCTCGGTGCCCAGTAGAGTTTAGGGTTTCCGGCTTGGGGTTTAGGGTTTGATTTAAGGGTTTAGGGTTTAGGGGTTTAAGGGGTTTCAGGCTTTAGGGTTTAGGGGTTTAAGTTTAGGGTTCTTGGCCTTTGGGTTTCAGATTCAGTGAAACCCCAAACCCTAAACCGTTCGTAATGTCCTCGCAGGACCGCCACATCTCAGCAGGGATCATGAGCTGGTTCATGTAATTGATAGATCTGTCCCTCATGGCGCGGCTACAGAGCTTGGCCATGAGAATGCAATCGTCGGCCATGGAGAAGAGGACGGTGCCGATCTTTTGCAAAGACTTCTTGTTGTTGACCTTGCTGGTGCTTTTCGACATGTAGTCCTGCAAATTCTCCAGCTGTGAAAGGTTGGACGCCTGCCAGTTCTCGTTCACGGTGAACTCGGACACTGGCACGTAAAAGGTCCATGTGCTCTCCGAGGCCGCAGGCATGCCTGTGCTCTTCCAAACAGAAAACAAGTGTGGTCTTGGCCGTCAGAAAACCTTAAGCCTCAAACCCTAAAACCCTGAACCCACGTCTTAACCCCTAAATCCTGAATCCCAAGCCGTAAACAACGAACCCTGAATCCTAAACCCGTGCCGGGCCCCCCTCCTTCAATAGCGAAAAAGGCGTAGGCTTCGGGTTCAGGGGCTAGGGAGTTTAGGGGTTTCGGGTTTAAGGGTGTAGGGTTTAAGGTTCGAAGGTGGTCAAGCCCCAAGGCTTGAGAGCTTGAGTGGGGGCGGGTGGCATGTTTTTCACCCCCTCCCCTCCCCCCTCGCCCCTACCCCTTCCCGGCGACGAGTCCCTACTGCAACCACAGGCCATATACCACAACCAGACAGTCCCTACTGCAACCGGAGGCTGTTTCTAGGAAAACCAAGATCCCCCCTATCACAACCAGCTATTAA
>CAJNIZ010026169.1:48047-63409 GCA_905231905.1 Symbiodinium pilosum | reverse complement strand
ATACATACATACATACATACATACATACATACATACACACACACATACATACGTACATACATACATACGTACGTACGTACGTACGTACGTACGTACGTACATACATACATACATACATACATACAGAAATGTGCAAAATGCTTGATGCTTGTTGGAATCACTATTGAGTGGACCTGGGGTACTCGGAGTTTAAGATAATTTGCAGTAGCGCTGTGGATCCGAGGGTCTCGGGGCGGCGTCAGAGTAAACGATTTTGGGGTTGGGGCTGTAGCATTCCGGTTTGGGCTCATTCTGGAGTGAGGCGTTTGGGGTTTGAGGCTTACAGTAGACAGCCCTTAACCCTTAGCCTAAACCCTTAAGTGTAAGGGTCAGGGACATAGGGCATCCAGATTTTACCTTTGGTCCTGTGCGAGTTCGGGTTTACAGTTTAGGGAAGACATCAGAGTCCTAAGGGTTTCGGGTTTTGGGCAAAGTCCACTATCCTGAATGACAAAAGCTTGAAACCTGAGATCCTAAACACCCAGCTGCTAAAGCCTAAGCACTATTGCCAGAAGCCTCAAGCCTTAACCTTTCAGAGGCAAAAACAACTCGGAATCAAAAACCCCAAACCCTAGAAACCCTAAAACCTAAACCCTGAATCCAAAATCCTAACCTAAACCCTATAAACCCCGAACTTCAAACTCTAACCCCAAACCCTTTCCCTAAATCCTGCACCCTAAGCCCTACACCACAAGCCCTAATTCTGCAGTCCTTTCTGAGGCCCGGAAGGCTTCCACAGGATCTCTGTCACTCAGCGACGCCCCGAGCCCTAAGGCGGAGCATAACCGAGAGGCGGCCTTGCTAATGGCTCTGAAGCGTTTAGGATTCAGGGCTTAGGAATTGGGATTTAGGATTTAGGGTTTAGGATTTGAAGTTTAGGATTTAGGGTTTAGGGTTTAGGATTTAGGATTCAGGGCTTAGGAATTAGGATTTAGGGTTGAGGATTTAGGGTTTAGGGGTTAGGGATCAGGACTTAGGCTGACTTAGGGTATAGAGTTTAGGGTTTAGGGTGTAGGGTTTAGGATTCAGGGCGGATGTTTGGGGTTTCTAGGGATATATAGGTTTCGTTTAAAGTGGCGGTCGTGGTAATTCTAGGGTCAGTTGAAACGGATTATGGGGAGATGTCATGTCTATATATACATCACAGAGGCCGGCCATTAAAGGGACTATACGGCATTGCTAAGGGCTTACTTGAAGGGTTATTAGTAAGTGGGTCATTGGAAAAGCAGATGGAAGATATCACATGGTTTGAATAGGGTTCAGGGCCGGGGTGACTTGGCAAATGGAAAATAGTGGGGATTAATGTGGTTTGTGTACAGGGTATACAGAAGTCTGAATGCTTACCCATGTGCTTCTACCCTACACCCTAAACCCTAGATCGCTTGTGTATCCTGTACCTACAGAAAATCTACCCACTATTCTTCCTTCCAATGGGCGGCGTTTGGGGAAGGGCCCTCTCAAGAAGAATCTAATTGGCAAGAATATGGGCAGTGACCTGGACACACGGATTATGCAGTGGTTAAGGGCTGAGGATTCAGGGTTTAGGATTTTAGGATCTAGAATTTAGGGTTTAGGATTTAGGGTGTAGACTGGACGTTAGGGTTTGGGGTTTAGGGGTTAGGGTTTTGAATTTAGGGCTTACTTAGGATTTAGGTTTTAGGATTTCGGGTTCAGGTTTTATGGTGTGGGATGTAGAAAACTCAAAGATTATCACCCGCATTCCTCTGTGAGTTTCAGAAAACTATGGTACGATAGACCGCCCCAACGCTACACCCCACACCCTAAAACTTCAACCCCTCTGATCCAAACGCTAGATTATGCCTGAGCCCTAAACCCCTAAACCGGGTTCCAGCGATATAGGCTGGAACTTTTGGGATAGACTTGTTGAGGTGTAGGTTTTGTAGGGTTCAAGGGTGTCCGGGGTTGTTTTCTGATGGGGTGGAGGGTTAGAATTCCAGATGTCAGTTTCAAGGCTTTACGGCTGGACCCTAAAACCTAAAGGATTTGGAGCACTAGCTGATTCTAGATCTTAAAGGGTGTGAGTAGGGATGCTTTTCTCATTTGAAGGATTGGGGTAACCAAAAGCCGATTACTATAAACCCCGAAGACGACATAGTACCTACATTATCCACTTGTATAATCCACACTCCGGGTTGGGGTTAACAAAATCCAGTTCGAAAAGATCCACAAACCTATGCACGTCATCGCAAGTTCCCCCCTATACAATCCGAACTTTAGGGGGTTGGTTTTCCAAAGTCTCTTGCTATGAAACTTAATCACTACATTATCCCCCATACAGTGCTTGCTCATGGGGATTGTCCCCAATATACTCCTTGCTTTGAGGGGTGGTGACACTATAAGCCCTAAGCTGTTATATATTCCCCCTATATAACCCTTACTTAGTGGCATTGGGGCCACCCAACTCCACAACCCCAAACTTTAAACCAAACTCCGCGTATCGCCTGCAGCTTCGAGTCAGGTTGCCCCGCAGGAGGACACGGAAGACGTGCCCTTGGCGTATTCTTTGGTTAGGGTTTAGGGTTGACGGGGTCTGGGTTGGGGAAGTTAGTATTTAGGGTTTAGGGGCGATAGGGATTTGGACTGGGCCCCTACCCACTAATAGTGGGATAATAGGGAATATTCTGGGACTCCAGCGTAATCACCATTATCTCTTCTGATCACAACTTGGCGGCCTAGCTTCACATATTCAGCATCTCCCGGGTGAGCGTTTCTGAAAATAGTCTACAAGCCTGGGTACTTATCAGTGTACTTCACTTATCAATGTACTTCACTTCTTAACCTGTTTTTTCAACTTTAGTGTACTGTGCCTGAAAACCATTTTCTGAGTAAGTAGCTTCCTGCTAAAGCTCCAAATCCTTTAAGCCAGAGACAGATGACCCTGACCACTCAATCCTAGACACGAAGAGACGGCAGAACATGACCTCTCCCGACCTGATCCCATCTGATGTTTGAGTTAAGAACTCTTAAGGTTTAGGGTTTAGGGTATGTTCTTGTTTCGGGCTGAGAAAATACTTGTAAACGCTAGTTCGCGCCCGCCTCCTGATGTCAAAGGCCCCCACCCCGTATTGAATCGAATATGCTCATAGTGGTAGACTACACGGAAGCCTGTGAAACTGGACTGGGATTGGGAAGAAAATGGAAAATGCTTGCGGTCTCCCATCCCAAGCCCTTTAGGGAGGTGAGCGGGCTTGTTGGGTGTGACTTTGTACAGCGCAAATCATATCAACCTCGCCCGTCTCACCGCAAGTGATTGTTCAGAGAAGAGCTGGGTGCAAACCATGTCGTTTTCTCATGTAATGTGGCGGAAGTAGAAAGTGCTGCCTTTCTCCCATAGGAAGGCTTTAAAGTTTTGGCAATGGCAACTGACAAAACAAAGACCCCGTGATCACCACATGCTTATAAGTTATCATTTGGGAGGACCCCCCACCCTGTAATAGTGATTATAAGGGATAAAAAGGATTATAATAGGGTCCTATTGTATTCCTATTATACCCCTATTACAGGATGGGGGGTCCTCCTAAGTTATCATTGAATAGGGTGGGGGTTGAGTTGGGGTTACCAAATCCTCTCAGTATGAAGGTAAGCCGGCCTACGTAAGCCTTGCACACTTCCAATATCTTCGCCACATAAGCCCTACATGTCCCTAAACCCTGAACCCCAAATCCTAGACCCTGATCCCTAAGCCCTGCACCCTAGATCCTGAATACTAAATCTCCCCGTAGAATCCCGAATTCAGGGGGGCTGCTTCTTAAAACCCTAAACCCTAAACCCCAAACTCTAAATCCTAAACCCCAAATCCTAAACCCTCATTTGGAAAGCTAAGGAGCAGCTTGAGGCCTGGCGTTTACGGGTCCAGCTGATGATGCTCCAGGAGAGAGGGAAAGGTTGAGGACGGATTTTTAGCGTTCAGGATGTAGTGTTTGTAATTTCAGCTCCTTTAGGGTTCAGGATTTAGGGTTGAGGGTTTAGGGCTTAGGGCTTAGGGTTTAGGCTTTAGGGTTTAGGGCTTAGGGTTTAGGGTTTAGGGTTCAGTCTTTAGGGTTTGTAATTTCAGCTCCTTAGCCCTGATTATTGCAAAGCGTGGCCTGTGTAGAAAGCATCATGGAATAATAAGCAGTAGATCTTGGGTTGGGCCCGCGCCCACGAATATATGAGCTATAGCTTTAAAATCCTTAAAGGAGGGTTTTATATAGGGGGTTTATATAGGGGAGTATGACAGGGGTTCTGGGAGTTTAGACCATGGCTCATGTAGTAGAGGCCCTAAGATAGTCACCATTGTCTTTTGTGGTCAATATCAGTTGGTGGCGGCCCAACCTAAGATAAATGTCTCTCTTAGCCCAGCGCTTCAACCGTAAACGCCCCCGAACCCTCAAAACCTAGATTCCTACTACCCTGAGCCCTAAGCCTTCGAGCCTAAAACCCTAAACCCTAAATCCAAACCCTAAACCCTAAACCGTTACATGTTGCAACAGCTTGACTGTTGACGCATCCAGGAGGCCGCGGCTTCGTACATTCCTGCGAAGATGAGCCTCTTGGCTTCAGAGGTGTTGATACATGTGGTTTAGGGTTTAGGGTTTAGGGTTCCCAAAATTAGGGGTACCATTTTGGGGGTCCCTATAATAAGGATTATAGTATACTGGGGTCTATATTAGGGTCCCGCTATTTTGGGAAACTACTATGTACTGGTTCTTAGTAGCGGATTTGTGTGTATATATCTATACAAGGGTATAGGCTTTAGGCTATATATATGTATACACGTATATATATATATATCTATACAGGGCTTAGGGTTTAAGGTCTACAGTAAGTTATGGCAGTGTGAAGTTCCGAAGATCCGGGCGGGCGCTTTATAAGGTTCTATAGGGGGTCCAAGGCATGTGGAAGATATCCCACAAGCTAGCATGCAAAGCCGGCAAGGAAAGGGCCCGTTTAACAACCACAGTCTCGGGATGTTTCGGGCAATGCAAGGATCCGAGTTGATGAGCCCTATTTTGGAGCTCAAAGCTTACAAATCCCTAGGGCCAACCACTCCCTAGCTGGCCTTATTGACCTTGAACCCTATTTCTAGCACGAAGCAGGGGTCCCCCTGTATAAGCACGCGGTTTAGGGTTTTGATTTTATGGCCTAGAGAGGCCCCCTGAAGTAGATAGACTATGGTGTAGATGGGGATCTTATTATAACATACCCCAAGCCATATTCTATCTACTTAAGGGGGACTATAGTCTAAACTCCTAGTATCCCCCTTAAGATCCCCTATAATACTTCCCCCTATAAAGACGCCTGGGCAACTCCATATTCTATCTACGCGTAAGGGTGATGATAGTCTCCAAGACCATCCCTTGGAACCCTTATGGCAGTTTCAGGCTTCAGGGTTTATATGTTTTTTAGGGTCTAGGGTTTAGGGTCTAGGGTTTATAGGGTCTAGGGTTTAGGGTGTAGGGTCTAGGGTTTAGGGTTTGGGGTTTAGGGTTTCGTACATGACGAAAAACAACAACCCTCAGAGCACCGGAAGCCACATGTCCAACGCCCTCGCTGCCCAAGCCCTGAGCAGCGATGAGTCCACACAATACCCCGGCTTAGGGTTTAGGGTATAGGATTATGGGTTTAGGGTTATGGGTTATGGGTTATGGGAGGAGTATGAGGAAATCCTAAGAGTTCTTCCTGGCTATGGATCCTATAAGGATCTTGCCAGGGAACGTCCCTATTTCTCCAGGTCCGCATCCTTTGCACCCTAAACCTTGACCCTGAACCCTAAACCCTAAACCACATTTCTCTAGCAACGAGGTCCGCGCGAGCTCGTCCGCACTCTGGGCATGGTAATGTCTGAGCGCACATCCTCCCTGGCATCTTGACAATTCCTGCGCCACTCAGTGGGTGCAGGGTTTAGAGTTCAGGGTTTTAAGAGTGTCAGGGTTTAGGGTTTCAGACTTTTAGGGATTTGGGGTGCATAAGGCTTTATGTAGGGATTTAGGTTTTTGAGGGCTTTAGGGTTGAGGGTTCAGGATTTAGGCTTTTGGCAGGGATGTCCGTGATGTCGTCCGCAGAACCTCTGACCTAGTTTCACTCCAATCCAGCTGGGAGCATCAGAGAAAGTATCTGGCAGAGTCCCATTTGTAGGTTTGAACAACAACAGGGCGGCCAATATCGGAATCCTAACCCGCAGCAAAGTATCATATGTATGCTTCTCAAGATGTATGCATATAGTCATTCGTAGAATTTTGTATGTAGCGGAAGTTGTGTGTATCTATGTTTGCAGGCATGTATGTATATGCAAAGAATGCTACAATCCCGCCCTATGGCATACTCCTAGGCTAGTCGCCAAATTCCCCCCATGGCTACATAGGTCTCCATCACGGGTTCTTCAAAACACTTCGCGTTAATCGCCAATGTCTAAATAAACCTCAACAGCCCAAAGCTCAAAATCCTAAAGCCTGGATCCAGTTTGGGGTGTAGGGTTTTAGGGTTTTAGGGTTTAGGGCTCCTAAATCCTAAGCCCAAACAGCCACTCGATTCATCTAAGGGGTCTTTATGTGGATTCCTGTTACAATCTGGGGGGGGATACTTCAACGACCTCACCCAAAATAGTGCCTTGCATCTAGAAAAGCTCAAGACAGGCTTTTTTCAAGCTTTGGAATACCCTCTACTTGGAGGGTCAGGGACCTAGTAAGTATAGGTTTATAACGAGGATACTTGGGGTTATTATATGGCTTATAGGGGTTGTCAACCTACCTACTAAGTCCCCGTGACCTTGCAAACAAATCCTGAGTCATGTCACTAAATCTGTTGATCCAGGCGCAGGCGTCGCCAAAAGATATGACTCAGCTAAATTCATCCCGTTCCCATGACTCACTCCTAGCGACCTGGCGGCACGGTTCTCTTTACTGAGATTAGTAGGGAATAAGGGAACATATTATATATATATATATGGATTATTTTCCCTTATTCCGAACGAACCGCGTGTAGCTTCAGGGTTGGGTGGTTAGGATTTTCAGGTGTAAGGGCTTCTCGGGTGTTTTGGGCTTGCAGCTTCTCATAAGGAGGAGTCAGCTTCGGTGGGCTCGTTGTAAGGTTCAGCATCTGCCCTTCCCCCAACAGATGTGGAATCCCATATAGAAACCTTCAGAATGACAGGCTCCTTCTCAGGTTTCATGTCTGGCGGTTTGGGCGGTGTAGGGATGTGAATGTGTCTAGGATCTGAGTGGTCAGTGCAAGATGCAACACTCCCAGAAGTGTC
Organism: Symbiodinium pilosum; assembly: GCA_905231905.1. Classification (NCBI taxonomy): domain Eukaryota; class Dinophyceae; order Suessiales; family Symbiodiniaceae; genus Symbiodinium; species Symbiodinium pilosum. The sequence continues at coordinate 56,115 of CAJNIZ010026169.1, read as the reverse complement.
ATTTTTTCCGGCATCCTTAAATACCAGCATGGGCTATCAGACCCTAGATTCCTCATTAAGACCCTGATTAGGGTATACTGCGGCCTTTGTGGTCTAATAGCCCATCGTGATAACAGCATCCCGAAAGGAGGCCAGCTGAAGGAACAACATTCCAAGGTGAAACCCTAAACCTCTAAACCATAAACTCTAAATCCCAAACCCTAAATCCTAGACCCTAAATCCAAGGTTTCTTGGGGGGCCCTAGGCCGACATGGCAAAGTATGAGTCCCCATCCCAGGACCCGCAAAACAATCCATCTGGGCATTGTAGGCCGTTTCCGGAGGCTTGAGGTTTAAACCCCAAACCCTAAACCCCCTATCTTAAATCCAGGCATAGGCAAGGTGGGAAGAGCGATTTCGAAGAAACTTAACCACCGGGATAATTATACCCAAATATCGTTGGTATGGTTATCATAGGAACTCCGAACCTTGCAGCCCCCCATTTCCGAGAACCCAAACCGATAAAACCCTAAGCCCCCGCAGTCTAGGGTTTAGGGTTGAATGGTGGGAGCCCAAATCCCTAATCCTGAAAACCCCTACTTGAAGTCTCCCTTGACTTAGTAAGTTCAATTGGTAACTGTTGTTCTGAGGCTCCTAATAGGGGGGTAGGCAAGTGAAGTCTTCAAGTACAACTCCGAATGGCAGCTTTCAAAATTCAGGTGTTCAGGGTGTACGGTTCTCCTTCTGAGGAGTCCTTCAAGCGTCGCAAGAAGGATAGTTGTATATTGGGGTCTAGTCTGCTTCCCCTGTCCATGGAAGCAACCAAACACCCCTTAAAAAAAACAAGATCCCAAGCCCTAATTATCCCCTTCAACTTCTCAAAACCTTTGAAGCCCTCAGCTTGATCCGGGGCAACAAGTGGCAGTTCCCAGGTGCGGGCCTTGCACAAGTCTTGTATACCAGGATATACCGCCCCTGCTCTCCGTATAACGCCCTTAAAGCCCCTTCCCTAAACCTTAAACCCTAAACCCTAAACCCCTCACATGCAGGAACTCTCCCCACTTCAAGGCCTTCTTTTGGAATTGAGTAAGCCCAAAATCCTAGTCCTCACGCCAGAAAATGTAAACTCTATACAACCTTAAACCAAGCCCTGTGAACCCTAGACCTACGTTCAAAACCTCAAACCCTTAACCCTACAGACTTTAAACTTCAAACAAAATCCAGAACAACCCGCCATGCCGGCATGGGAGGCTATTGGAACCTTCAAGTTCTGCATTAGGATCATAAGGGAATCTTAAAGGAGGCTTTGAGGTGAAATAGCCCATCCTTGGCGATCTTACCCTAAACCCTAAACCCAAGACCGAGGCAGAAGGTCTCATGACCCCGCCATCGCCCCCGGCACCCTCCTCAGCGCGGTCTCCGCCTCTTGCCTTAGCTGAGTCGACAATCAGTTCAGGATTTATGGGGTTTAGGGGTTTAGGGTTTAGGTTGCATGTTATAGCTTAAGTTTGAATAGTCAATGTTTTACTGTTTAGGGTTTAGGGGCTTAGGGTCTAGGTTGAATACTATAGCTCAAGTTCGGGTACATGAAAAACCCCAAAGCCGTAAAGGTATAGTGCTTCTTCGCAACTTTGAGGGTTCAGGGTTCAATTAGGGCGTATGGGCGTCTACGATGGGTCTCAAAACAGTGGCACCCTTAGGGGCATATATACACATATACACATAAACATACGGATTTATACAGGGGGTCTATAGGATTAGAAGTGAGCTCGGTAGGGATTGAACCAGGTATATTTCGAGACATCTGTGTTGGGCGCTGTCCAGGGTTAAGAGTTAAGGGGCGAGAATTTAGGGTGAAAGGTTGAGGATTAAGGTGTAGAGTTACGACGTACTGACCTAGGGTCCAGAGAAAGTTTGCTCAGAAACAGGTGGATTAATTGCTTTACCGATCCCATGCAGGAACAAATCTGTCCCCACCTGAGTTTCACAGCCCCTGCTCAGCTTCCAAACAGACCTCAACCCGAAGCCCTAAACTCTACACCCTTGATCCGAACCTAGACCTCAAATCCTAAACCAGGAACCCTAAATCCTTAACCTGAAAAAATTGAACGCCTTGCCCCAAAACACCTAAACTCCAAAGCCCTCTACGCGAGCTTGATGGCACAATTACATCCAGAACTGTAATACGGACCCCCCAAGTCCCTACATAATCGGTACATATTCCCAGGGTTCCTTGGGACTCTTTTCTGAAAATTCCCATGTATCCCAAAATCATCCCCTCTCTGGCCGAACCCCACAAAGCAAATCTTTAGAGTACCTCAGGCTGTAGGGATTAGGTTCAGGGTTTAGGGGCTACCATTCACCTGAACCCCGAACCTTGAGTGAAGCCAGAAAGTTGGCAGAACAAAGCTACAGTGTTTCTTGGCCCCAAACGCCAGCTCCCCTACGTTTCATGTAAAAACACTGCCTTAGAAAACTACACAAACAAAACCCCAGAGCTGACGCTCTAAACTTCGAGGCCATGACACCATGAGTGAAACCTCTAACCCCATAGTCCCTACGGCGGATGGAGGAAATTTTGCACTGGGACAACACAGCACTGTATTTCGCAGGGTATTTGGTATATAATGCGGCCCCTTAAATTCTAACCCTTAACCACAGCCACTCAGCCTAAAACTCTAACCGGCAACCACTGAACTCTAGCCCTGTAGCAATCCTGTAGCCCCAAACTCTGAACCTGTTAGCCCCAAACTTCCAGCCCCTCTAACTTCTCGGCCTCTAACTCCTAAACCCCAGTCCTGGAACCTGAAGCGCCCAAAGCCATGCTTTAGTGTCCCAAAATAGGGGGACCCAAATATTGCCCCCCAAACTACTATAATCCTTCTTAGGGGTATCCCCCAGCAAGTACCCTTACTCTGAGAAGCCCTAGACCCTATATAGCTTGTTATATATATATATATATACCCGCTATAGAACCCTTTTGGGAAATTGCTGAAACTCTACTTCCTAAACCTAAAAACTCCCAAGCCCTAATCCCTAAACCCCAATCCCGAATTCCTAAACCCCACTACTGGAACCTGGAGCGCCCAAAGCCTGAGGTCTGAGACCTCAGCGAGGCCCCTCTGGCGCTCCAAGCCGAGCCTCAGAATTTGTTCTTGGGGTTATATAGGGTAATGGAAAAGAAGCTGGAAACTACACTGTTATAACAGGGTTTTATGATTTTAGGGTTTTAGGGCTTAGGGTCAAGGGCTTAGGGTCCAGGGCTTAGGGTCTAGGGTTTAGGGTCGAGGCTTCAGGGTTGAGGCTTCAGGGTCTAGGGTTTAGGGTCCAGGTTTTAGGGTCTAGGGTTCAGGGTCTGGGGTTGAGGGTTTAAGGGGTTTATTGTATAGGTTTTGGTCATTACAAAGGGGTTTGACTAAGGGGCTACTATGCTTCATAGTAAAGGGTAGGGTCTCGGTGGTTAAGTGCCTAAGGATGTAGGGCTTTGGGTTTAGGACCTAATGATCTAGGCAGGGTTCAGGGTTTAGGGCTCGAGAACCTGTATTGAGATAATGAGAAATGCCTAGGAGGTGGGAAGATGGGTGTTGGCTGCATGCTTGATCTCAGGCCAAACTCGGTTGAACCTTACTACGACTTCAGAACGTTGCTACTTTTGGGGTTCCCATTTATTATTAAGGGAGCTAGAAATCAAGCTTTCTGGGGGATGAAGGTGCGACCAAGCAAAGACAAGTATGACCAGGCATTGAACGTCCACCAGAACGTAAGATGTCCCGGTTTAGCGTGTACAGTGTAGAGTACCTGGACCTCCAAGTCAGGTAAAATCATGGCCTACGCTTTAGGTCACTTAAAGGGTTAAGACAGAAGTATTTAGGGGGTAGATAGGGGTTCTGGATTATGGCATTATGGTTCAGGGATTCCAAAAGTTAGAGAGGCCCCATGCAGGAGTCTTTATTATTCGGGCATCATTTGTTTGCAGCCCCCCGAACCCGCCCTCTTCTTTCAAGCCTTCCAAATTCAGCAGCGCATGCTTGCCTCAAATAGCAGCATGTGGGCACGTTGGGAATGGATCTTCAGAATACCTCCTACGTAATCCCTAATATAGCATGGTGATCTCTTTTCAGTTCCATCCTTCCATATCAACCAGCAAGTAGCACCTAAGCCTTATCCGCACCCCCCACGGCCAAAAGTTAAAAGACCATTATTTTTTTCCCGGAGCTTGAAGGAATGGAACGTGGGAAGGAAGTTAAGGTCACCAGATGCCGCAATTTGCAGCATTTAAAGCGTTTCAACACCAGGGGACGTTTCAAGACCAGCAGCTGCTGTAACTTACAGCATTTGAAACATTCCAAGACCAGCAGATACTGTAATTTACAGGGTTGGAAGCGCTCCAAGACCAGCAGATACTGTAATTTACAGTGTTTGAAGCGTTGAAGCATTCCAAGACCAGCAGAGGCTGTAGTTTGCAGCATTTGAAATGTTCCAAGACTAGCAGACGCTGTAATTGACCGCATTTGAGCTCCAAGACAAAAAAGGAGCGAGCGAGCCACGTTTTTGCAAAAATAAAGCCCCAGCGACACCTTTGCAAAAAACAGTTCTGCCGGTTCCATCTTCAGCTTAAGGTATATAATACCGTTGTTTTGGAGCCCGCAATACTGTATCATCAGGCTGGTCACAGAGATTACGATGGACTTCCATTGCTTCAAAATTACCTCCTACTGCTGAGCACTAACCTGTCAACCTAAACTGGAACCCTTTAAACTCTTTCCAAACCGTAGGTCCCAAACCTTAAGTCCAGCTTGTTGATCGCACAGCGCTTGAAAGAGGCGCTGCGAAACAACAAATCCTCATAAGCCTCACGTAAGAAGTCTCAGCCAGCAGCCTAGGACTGATGAGAGGGAAGCAAAGAAGCGCATACATCCGGTTCCTGGGGCTTACTTGCTGGTTCCCGAAAGTCAGGATTGTACATATTTGGGGTACCTGTATATAGGTGTTGATCTGGGGGTATGGGTTTAGGGTTTCCCGAAATGAAGGATACCTTTTTGGTGGCCTACATAAACTGTAGTATTTGGGGGTCTCTATTGGGGCTATTGGGGGCTTACTGGTTACTTACCAGGGTTTAGGGCCTGAGGAGGGTTTGGGGGGTTCAAGGCCTTGAGGGATGTTGAGGGTAGGGTTACAATTCAATGAGTTTAGGGTTCAGGCTGTAGGCGCACATGGAAGCGACACGTCTAGTGGCAGGCAGCAAAGAACGAAAAGTGGATACCTACATGAGTAAACATTTGTTCGGGCATCCTTTCATTGCGCAATGATTCACCCTGTAATAGTGGTATAATAGGGAGTACAGGAGGATCCTAATACAATGACCCTTATCTCTTACAGTCACAATTGCTGGGCCAGGGGCCCACCTAACGTTTATAATTGTTTTCAATCTGGTGGAGCTAGACGCCTCTTTGCTTGGACGTAGTGCTGCAAACCTTAAGGCTTAGTGTCTAGGCCTCTGTGGAAGCACCAGTGAAGTTTTGAGAAGAGCATTTCCTTAAAGCGGACCCTACCTTGATGCGCCAAATTTTACACTACTCTCCGTAGGCACTCCCAAAGAATGACTTTTAATTCTGGGAAAGTTTAGAATGATTGAAAGTTTGATGACGAAGGTTCCGCCCCTGGACTTCAGCCGAGTCTACATGGGAGATGGCGACATCGACATTGATTCTTGGAATCATGGGGTTTGCTGCACCCCTATTCAAAATCCACAACTGCTTGTGTGGCTTACATATGTTTACATAAAATTTGCGGGTTTGGGGTTTAGGATTTGGGGCTGATAGGGACAGGGCACGCAATTTCTCTGAACGGACAAAGCAACCTGCAGACAATCTCTATGCACAAAAATGTTGTAGCAGTTTCCCAAAGTAGCGTGATCCCAATACAGACCCCAATGTACTACAATCCTTTATCATGGGGACCCCCAAACAGATACCCCTCATTTGTGGAAGCCCCCAAACCTAAACCCTAAACCTGCGGCATCCTCTTCAACAGTTCAACAGCCGCAGGGCCCGTTTAGGGTTTAGGGTTTTATGAAGCTCTTGTGAGCACCTGTGGTTGCAGTGTGTCTTACAACATATCCTAAGCTCTCAACCCTAAACTTTGTTTTGGGCTTTTTAGCTCCCTACGAACCAGTGGGCCACCTGACGTCAGATAGTTTTTTGGGCATCGACCTTAAGCGCTAAATCCTAAACCCCAAAACCCTAAATCCCAAAACCTTAAACGAATTGTGGCAATAAGGTTCTTTGACCCTGAGATGTGCTGTAGGTGTTCACTCCAACTGTTCGGCTGGAAAATACTCCCCTCCCCCTCTACCATAACCCCCCCCTGACGACCGCCCCCGCCCCCACCACTAATATTTCATATTTCCAAGGCAGCACAAAAAAAAAACGTAAATGGAGTATGTAATATCAGGGGGTGGATGTTAAATAGTAGGGGGAGGGGATTAGTTTGATGTACGACTTTCCTTCAAGCCCTGAACCCCTTGGCCGTCCAAGGACTATGAGGGTGCCGATTCAACTTGGATGACGCATGGCCGTTCCATAAGTCCTACTGCATCTGGGATTGGCATGGAAGTCTCCCTTTTTGGGGCTCCCCTCTTTCGCTGATTTCAGATTTCAGGACAGCATTATCCCTGCAAACTCATCATGCGACATGGCGTGTCACAGACAGTGAGACTGTTATGCTGGCTTTCCTTACTTTGGCTGTCTAACCCTGCCTTACTTCACCCCCCACCATATCCTGAAGCAGGCCATGGCACGTACTAAGAGTTGCTGTATGGATGCAGATACATTGTCATTATGAACCTATTTGGGGGTCGCTGCAAGCTCAAAAATGCGGTTATATCCAAGTACCCTGAGCCTCCAAGTAAGGAGGGCTTAGGGTACTTAGCCCTAAACCCTAAATTATATTAAGCCGTATATTATAAACCCTAAGCCCTAAGCCTGCACTGATGGTCTGGGAGACACGGGTCTACTGTATGAGGGCCCAAACCCGAAGCGCGCACGGTAAAGGAAATTAAAGCCATGGAAGTGAACCAATAATTTTGGGTTGGCCTTTGGGATACTGAAATATTTTCCCTCATTGGTTTCATAAAGACCCTATATACCAATATTTTTCAAAGGGTTCCGAAGGCCAACCAATAATTTTGCACCTCTTCAGGACCTAGAAGTTGAATGGTGCGGGTATAGGATTTAGTGTTGGAGGGTGTAGGGTTCTAGGGTTTTTTGTATCCCCAAGGTATTGTGAGTACCACTCTCGGGGTTATGGTTCAAGATTCTGTGGAATATGGTAGGTTGTAGGGGCTACTATTAGGATCTTGGGATCCACTCCTCCATGCCTCCATTCCTACAAACAACCAGCAAGCGAATGAATCCTGATTGTTGATTTTCACAAAAGCCCTAAACCCCAAACCCCTAAACCCAAAACACCTAAACCCGAAACCCCTAAACCCAAAACCTCTAAACCCTAAACCCCGAACCCTAATCCTCTTAGCCCCACAACCCCTAAACCCTAAACCCCAAACCCTAATCCTCTTAGCCCAAAACCCCTAAACCTTAAACCCCAAACCCTAATCCTCTTAGCCCAAAACCCCTAAACCCCAAGCCCTAATCCTCTGAGCCCAAAACCCTTAAACCGCAGCTCAGGTCTCCTCCTCGCAGCTCAGCAAGTCCACTTCCGACAGCAAGCTCTTCTCACGGCAGCCTGCTCCAAGCCTTGCGGGTCCGTGGTGTAGGGTATAGGGTTTATTGTATAGGGTTCAGGGTTTCGGGTATAGGGTTTAGGGTAAAGGGTTCAGGGTATAGGGTTTAGAGTAGGGGAACTTTCAGTTTTTTGAGAGTCTGGTTTAGGGTCCTGGGTTTAGGGTAGTGGCACCGTTTTTCAGAATGGAGAACAAGGAATGTATAGCATCCTGGGCTATATGAGAGGGGCCACTTCTGACATGTCCATGGAAAGCTGGGTTGCTGTTAAGGAACTAGATTTAAGTTACTTGGGGAACCCTATTATTGACTATATATATATATATGGTACCCCCCCCCCATTGACCTACC
>CAJNIZ010026169.1:1653-47947 GCA_905231905.1 Symbiodinium pilosum | reverse complement strand
TGTTGAAAAAGTTGGTTTTTCCAACTTTTTCCACTTTTCTGAAAGAAAGTCTCTGGGGCCAAGACTTCTTTGTGGAAAAGTTGAAAAAGTTGAAAAATTGGAAAAACCAACTTTTTTCAAGCCTTCCAAGCCGAAAATGCTGAAAAAGTTGGGTTTTCCAACTTTTTCAACTTTTCTAGTTTCGGGCTTTGCTCATGGAAAATGTGGAGAGACTTGGTTTTCGAGCTTTGATTATGGAAAATGTCTCCAGGTCAATCTCTGAGGATCAGAGGCGACCACTACAGGAGCACAAAGCATTGTAAATACCGTGGTTTTTGGTTCTTTTCATATTCGAGGAGGCTTTGGATTCTAGCTTGTCTTCCTTAAGCAGAACCTTGAAATCCAAAACCGGAATCCGGGAATTGGAAAGGAGTGGTGTCATAGAGTATATTGATATTGATAATTGTTTTTAGTACCTCCTCAGGTTTTAGCATTTTTTGGTTTTTTTGGTACCTCTTCAGGTTTTGGCACGATTTTATCGGTGTAAATCTATAATGCATGAGTGGCTGAAAGCATTTTCCTTTATGAATTCCCTTCAAAATTTAATTAGAAATTAAAGCGAAATCCTCAACTCCTGGAGTTCTAATTTTTGGAAAGATTTTCCTTTATATGAATCCCTTTTAAAATTCAATTAGAAATTAAAGCGAAATCCTTCATTCCTGGATTTCTCACTTTTGGAAGGATTTTCCTCTATATGAATTCCTTTCATAATTTAATTAGAAATTGAAGAGAAATCCTTCATTCATGGATTTTTCTTTTTAAGGATTTTACTCTATATGAGTTCCTTTTAGAATTCAGTTAGAAATTAGAGAGAAATCCTTCATTCCTGGATTTCCCATTTTGGAAAGAATTTCCTCTATATGAATTCCTTGTGAATTCTTTTAAAGAATTGAAGAGAAATCCTTCATTCCTGGATTTCTCATTTTGGAAATATTTTCCTCTATATGAAATTGGTAACCGGATTCTGGTTTCCAAAATCTGTATGTGTAAATCTATAATGCATGAGTGGCTGCGAAAATTGTCCTTTATGAATTCCTTTTAAAAATTAATTAGAAATTAAAATTGTTGGAAGGATTTTCCTTTATATGAATTCCTCTGAACATTCAAGCAGAAATTAAAGCGAAGTCCTTCATTCCTGGATTTCTCACTTTTGGAAGGATTTTACTCTTTTTGAATTCCTTTTAGAATTCAATTAGAAATTAAAGAGAAATACTCAATTCCTGGATTTCTCATTTTTGGAAGGATTTTCCTTAGTATGAATTCCTCTGAACATTCAATTAGAAATTAAAGCGAAGTCCTTCATTCCTGGATTCTCATTTTTGGAAGGATTTTACTCTACATGAGTTCCTTTTAGAATTCAAGTAGAAATTATAGAGAAATCCTTCATTGAAATTTCTCATTTTGGAAGGATTTTCCATTTTAGAAGGATGTTCCTCTGTATGAGTTCCTTTCAAAATTTAATTTATAAATAGAAGAGAAATCCTTCATTCCTGGCTTTCTCATTTTTGGAAGGATTTTACTCTATATGAGTTCCTTTTAGAATTCAATTAGAAATTAAAGAGAAACCCTTCATTCCTGGATTTCTCACTTTTGGAAAGATTTTCCTCTATATGACTTCCTTTTATAATTTAATTCGAAATTGAAGAGAAATCTTTCATTCATGGATTTCTCATTTTTGAAAGAAATTTCCACCCAGAAAGGTAGGTCAATGGGGGGGGGGTAGCTTATATATATATCCATAATGGTAACTTAATTTATGTTCCTTAACAGCAACCCAGAAGTCTTTTCTGTAGCGGTAGCCTAAAATCTTTAAACCCTAAACCCTAAATAGTGGTGTCTGTTTTCTTATCTATTATCCCCATATTACCCCAATATACTATAGTGGTTTCCATTTTCTTTCCCGTTATCCCCATATTACATAGGAAGAAACGCCAACACCCAGGCCTTCCCTGCTTGCCCCAGAGATTGTCAAGCGCGAAGCCACACCTGAGGAAAAGTGAGGGTTTGCAATGTAGGGTCTTAGGGTTAAGGGGTTTAGGCTTTGGGGGTTGAGTAGAATGGGGTCTGGTATTGTCAGTCTCCAGCCTTCAACATTCGGAAGTGCTATAGTGAGTGTGAGGGGTCCATAAGGTTGGTGCTATAAGGCCAGACCCCGAAACCCGCATGGAGCTCAGGATCTGGGACTGTAGTCGCCTTACGCCTGTGTTCCAATACCATCTGGTGACGCGGGTTTGGGGTTTTCAAAGTTCCGGGCTTCGTGGCCAGTGCGTAGCACAGTTTGAGAGGATTCCCAGTTCTAAATTTAAGGAGGGCATGGGAGGGCATCGGGCAGATAGGAGATGGTTGATGCGGCAGAAGCCTTTGGATGGAATGTTCGGTCTTACAAAGCCTGAATCCCTGGCCTAACTACGCCCTGAATTCGTAGGGTTCCCGCAGGCTTCGTTCTTATCAAGGGCCCCACAAAACAAGACCCTACAAGGGACTATTCATACACTAAACCCTAAGCCCCAAAACCCAAACCCTAAACCCTCAACTCTTGATTTTCGGGCTCAGCGCAGGGCCCATCGCAATTCCACATCCACTCCTGAAAGCCTACCTTGGAAGTTTCAAAAGGGGAAAAAATCTTACACCAACAACAAAAAGTGCCTTTGGTTATAACCAGAGAAAACTACCGTTCACCTAGATCTATATCCCTAGGCCAAGCTGCGTTTGCCGCCCCTTGAGGGCGGCTGTTTTTTTTTGTGCGAAGGTTTTCCGCTTTCGTTGGCGTAGACGGTTGTGGGGTGGTAGATGGTATCAGGGCTGAGGATACCCTAAACCCTTAAACCCTTAAACCCTAAACCCTAAACCCAGGATCCAGGAGGGTTCTTAAGAGGGAGTTGGGGGTGTGGATACACAGGTACTGTAGGGATACTTGTGGATCCCCCACTCGCCCTTAAGAAACAGAATGTCTAGGGCTTACCTGTAACAAATTGACTTGCTGGTTAGGACGTATAGCTTGACCATACAAAAAACTAAGGCAGTTGGTGGTTTGGATAGAGAGTTCCGGGTTTAGGGTTTAGGGTACCAGAAGTAGAGACAAGGAGCTCCCTTTTCCTAGATCTACCAGCGCCGAAGTATCCAATATCAGGGGTCATATATCCCCAGTTAAGGGTACTAGGCTAAACCCCCTGAATCAGGGCTCCCATTGCAGAGAAGCATGCTTCAAAATGAGTGGCCGCTAAGGTTAGGGCTTACGGTTCCTGGTTACAGCCAGTTTAGGCGTTAGGGCTGTTTCTGGAGGAGAAGTATCAGAAGTTCATGAACAAGATCCGCGCGAAGCACTTGCTGCCTCCGCGCGTATCTCCGTTCGCCAAGCCACAGGCTACGTGAATGGTTATGTGAGCCATAGTCTAAACTCCAGAAAAGGAGTTATATAGAGGATTATATAGGGGACTACTATAGGGGTTACTAAGGGGGATACTAGGAGTTTAGACTATAGCTCATGTCAAAATGACTTGGGGTGTTAGGTGAATATCGCCTTCTGTCAGCATGTTCTATGTTGTTCTGTTGTTTGGAGTTTGATCTCAGGGCTTCTATGGCTCGTGGCAAGCTCTTTGGATTAAGAAACGAAATGATCATGCATCAGAGGCTTTCCCTCAGATTTGCGATTAACCCTAAGTCCCTAAATTCTAAACCTTAGACCGTAAACTTAACCCCCTGAGCCCCCAACCCCTAAACCCCTTTAAGCCTTTGCTTGAAGCCTGCCTAGACCCTTTCATGCATTACATAACCCTGAAAAACAACACTACTTTGGAGGACGGTGTAGGGTTTAGAGTTTAGGGTCAAGGTACCCCTTCGTAAACCCTACTCCGAAGGAACCACATGGAAGGGTCCAGTACCCGTAAACCTTCCCTGTGCCCTCACCGTTTTCTTCTGGAGACCGTATGTACCCTAGCACCAGGTGAGGTGCAGCTAGCTTCATGCTGCTTTTGGGCGCTGATTTCATGGGTTCTCCGCTAGGCTGACCCTTGAAAGCCTTTAATAAGCCGAGGTGGTTCTCAAAAACAGGAACCTTTAAACCCCTAAACCCTAAAACGCTGGAGCTCTGTTGGGTTGCTTCCTGAAAGCGGATTTCGAATCCCTGACAATCCGGCCTGGTGTAACCTGGGGGTCTGGAGTTTGAAATCTCCTTGTATAAGTATCTTTGTATATATATATATGTATACATATGTTTACACTAGTCTAGAAAAGCCACCCCTGTTTGCGGGCGGTCCTTTTACAAGGGAAATTAGAAGTTCAGTTCCTACACTGAAACCGTCAAACCTTGAATACTGCCTCCACTCAGTAACAGTCAGATACTACTATGTATAATATGATCATATACAGCCCTCAACATGACCCCTATTGTAGACTGTTTTCTGGTGGCAGCAGCCCTAAACCTAAACCCCTAAACCTCTAAACCCTAAACCCTAAACCGTTAAATCCTCTAAGCCTTGAACCCATCGGAGTCGAAGGTTCTGGCCCCGATAGCCTACAAGCCTGGCAGCGCGTTCCTGGCATCTTCAACGGAGTCGCATTTTAGGGCTTAGGGTTTAGGGGTCCCACTACAGGCTGCTAGACCTTAAGGGTACTTTAATCTACCCTTAAAAGTGTCCTAATAAGAAAATTTGGGGTCTAATAGCCCATAGCGGTCCCCAATAGACGAGAAGATGGTATCCTTCTTTTGGGGTGGTATCTGGAATAAAGAACAGAATCTGACACAAGAGTAGTAGCAATTGTAAGAAAGGAATGTGGGAAGGTCCACTTGCAGGTGTTTTGAGAAGAGGCGTATGTATGCATATATATATATATGTACTTAAATGTAAATTTAAATGCATAAATAGATATATGTATACACATCTATACACAAAAAATTTGTTGTGGTTTCTTTCTATTACATCGTTTAAAAGCATACCAGCTGACCCTAAGCGTGAAAATTATACTGATGCAACCCTATACCCTATACCCCAAACTCTAACCGCGCAGCCTAACGCTCTGCGGTCGAAGGTCCTTGGAACTGCCCCTCAACCACAAATCAACGCCCCCTGGGCCCAACCAACTCTGGAACAGGTTTAGGGTTTAAGGCATAGGCTTTACTTGGAGGGTCAGGGGCACTCAGTAAGTAACTTTAAGATAGGGATAAACGAGGTGATTCTATTTGTTTAAAGGGGGTATGAACCTTTTTACAAAGTTCCTTTGACCCTCCAAGCAGGGTTGCTGAACACTCGAGGTTCGGGATGAAAAAGAAGAAGGAGACGTCCAGCAGACTGCCGACGCCCTTCATGGAGCAGTTGCACTCGCACCTGAACTGTAATGAGCTCCTGTTACCGGACTTCTTTCAATAATGCAGGTTTAGTAAATTGCAGGGTTTTCTTCCGATGGTAACTCTAGACCCTAAACCCTTAGTTCAAATTTCCTCACCAGCCACGCAATTTCGAGGGAACAGTGAACAGTGTGCTCTTTGCTCAAACCTGATACAATTCCCACGGCGACGAAGTATTCCCATGATCATAGGGGGTGAGGGTTCAGGGTTTAGGGTTTGTTCGGCTGGCTGCAGGCATCTCAGAGAGTCGTGGTTTAAAAAAGGTTTAGGATATTGCAGCATCGTTTTCACTGCAACTGGGTGTGGATAAGACTTGTGCCAGACAAGCCAGTGAGTTGTGCCTTCTAGGGGGAATCGCCTCAGGGTGTTGAGCATCTTCTCGATCCTTTAGGGTATAGGGTGTAGGGTTTAGTAAACCCTACACAACTAAACCCGAAGACGTGAAAGAGCATGCCCTTAGGAGATGCTACCAAATACAAAAAAATGCCGGACAGACTCCCGAGAAGGCAGTAGATTCAACCCAACCGGACAGACTCCCGAGAAGGCAGTAGATTCAACCCAAGATCGGACCCGAAACCCAAAGACCATTAAAGTTATTGGGGTTATACAGGGAGAATGGAAAAGAAACTGGAAACTACTATAATGGATTATATCGGGTTTAGGGTTTAGGGCCCCTTAAGTAGGTAGAACATGGGATATATGGGGATCTTATTATAATATACCCAAAGCCATATTCTATCTATTTAAAGGGGACTGTAAGCCCGTAAAGTTGCAGACCTCCCGGCTTTCAATCCCCGCCCCCTAGCAATCCCTAGCATCAACACCCCTGCCTCGTTCAAAAGGGTTTGCGGTTTAGGGTTTAGGGGTATCGAATGGTGGGAATATAAAAATTGCATACCCGTTGTGGCATATGATCATGTGTTTGCAACATTCTATCGTTGGGGGGTGAGGGGGTTATATATTAGCGATAGGTGACTGGGAGGAACTGTACTCTGCATCATGCTGATGGTGGTCCTAGAATCCTTATAAAGTTATAGTACCAGGTGCCTCAAGCTGATCTAAACCCAAAACGCCAATATTTGGGTAGTTGTATAGGCCCCTGTGTGGTCCACCATTTGGGGTGGATTGGATCAGATCCAAAACCGGCTTTGGGACACATTCCTGAATATTGTTTGGCTCCTTTGTGTATGTAGAACCCCGTGCTTTGTTATTTGTATACATGTATATATATATATAAAGATTGCAGCATAAGTATGTAACATATGCTTATACAGTACATGGTCACGCAACTATCCCCTCTTTTGCAAGAAGAGGATCTAAATCTCAAACAATGTCAAAAAATCTTTGCGCCCTACAGGCATTTCCACCCAAACCCTGAACGCTAAACAGGCATTTCCATCACCATTTCCACTTCCGCAACAACCTCCCGCCTATCTCTCACGGCGTCGACTTCGAAACGGGTGCTTGCCTCACCGACTCGCAGTAAATGGCATCTTTGACCCAACATGGATGGTTTGTGCTGAACACATTTTTCATTCATGATTATCCTTAACCCCACCCCCATACAGCCACAAAATTTCATGTTGACTGGCCCGCAGACCTACCTTAGCCAAGACATAAAGGGTGATTTGGTTGAGGCTGTGGAAGAATTGGTGAGTGCTTCCAACAATTAGGGCTCACCATTTCCCTGAACATGCAGGAGGACATGGCCTGGTTTAGGGTTTAGGGTTTGGGGTTCAGGGACGAACTGGGCTCGCTTTGGGGTCCGGGTGGTGTAAGAAAGGTCTTTGTTGCAATCACGTTGCTCTGGAATGC
Source organism: Symbiodinium pilosum (assembly GCA_905231905.1). Taxonomy (NCBI): domain Eukaryota; class Dinophyceae; order Suessiales; family Symbiodiniaceae; genus Symbiodinium; species Symbiodinium pilosum. Next base: position 40,749 of record CAJNIZ010026169.1, on the reverse strand, counting down.
CAGTTGGCTGGTTCATTGGTTTGCAGTTCCGATGCCCTAAAATGATAGGACACCATGTGCAAGCAAGGTACCGACAGCATGTTCTGTTGCAGGAGACTGTGTCAAGAGAGCCCAACGCCCCTTAATTACTTCAAGGACATATCTTCAACTGCATGTCGAGTCCGAATGAAGAAGCATAGAACAGGGGCCTCAATTAATGATTAGAGCAGGGTTGGCGGGGTTCGTGGTGCTATAGCTGTATAAGGATTATACATAGGATTATACAGAGACGATTTTCCTATTTTCTCTTTCTTCAGGCTTCCCTAAGTGAGGCTTTGTGGGATTGCTTTGTAGTTGATTTGTTGAAGGAACTGCTACTGCAAAGATGGGCGAGTGCATGTGGTCCTTTGAGGAAAAATACAAAAGGAGGCGCAACACGAGACTTACAGTCACACCCGAACTCTTTTGTCGCAGGTGACTGGTTATGAGGGCTTAGGGCGTAGCGTTGAGGTTTTCAGGGTTGATTGGTGAAGGAATGAGCTTGAAGCTTGTTCGGATCCACATTAGGATCCCAACGGGGAGAAGATGCCAACAGTTTCACCTCTGTCAGTCGTCCAGGCAGAATGCTCCGGAGTCAGCCAATGTAATGGTCCCTCTTGCTGGGTGAGCATCTTAAGCATCCCTAAAACCTAACCCCTAAACCTTACGTGAACCCTGAGTAGTAGTGGCTCCAACCCTCCCCCTCCTGAGATTTTCAGAGTGAGAGACCGTGATCCTTCTTGCCAGCCCAGGCGGCAAGGCACTTCCCAAGCTGTAGAATTGGGAGTTGGGCTTAGTTGCTTAGCTTAGTTAGCATTCCCTGAAGCCCAAGACCTAAAGTAGTGTAACCACTGCGTTATTTCAACAGCCGCTGTAGCTGCGGCACATGAATCGTACGCAGGTGCGCAAAGCCTGCATATCTACAGTTCAATGGTAGTCACTCTGATGAGCAGGTATAGCCCACAGGAGTGTAAGCACAGTGTAAGTGACCCTACAAAACCTGAAGCCCTAAACCCTAAGTGGGGTTAGAGGTAGGCAGCCCGAGGCAAAGCAGGTTTTGAGCAAGACTGGATTTCATGCTTGGAGCTCCATTAAGATTAGGGTTTAGGGTATCTGCTTAAGTGTTGGGCTTTCCCGCTTACGAATTGTTACGGGTCATTGTTAGATGTAGCTGTTTGATGTTGTACATATACTTTCTGATAGTGTCCCAAGTTTTTGTGCATATGCTGAAGCCGAAACATGGCAAGTATGGAGCCATAGCGTTTGATAGTGTCCCAGTAACCGTCTGACCGGAGCCTTGTGAACTAGGGGCATCAGTATTCGGCATGGGCTGTCTCCTGGGAGGGGCTAATGCTCAACAATGCACAGACAAAGCTAAACCCCAGACCCCTAAACCCTAAACCCCTAAACCTTAAACCCCTAAACCCTAACCCCTAAACCCTAAACCCTGAACCCTAAACCAATCGAAAAGAATGGAAAAATACCTTGGGCAGTCTTCAAACTTGACTCAGACTGACTCCTATGTAAGGCCTGTGGGAGGGATTTACGAGCGCTTCGGCAACTTTGATAAGGTCAGGGTTTTGTGTTCAGGGTTTAGGGTTTTTGGATTGAGGGTATGCAAAAGCATTATCCTGCAAGGGATAGGTTTCGAGAAGATGATGCCTGGATGAAGACCGAAGCTCATTAGGCGAGCTTGCACGTCAACACTTAAGGTGTTGGCAGCGCCAAAAAGCGTGAAGATATGCGGCGCGTATTGCATGCTTCGAAAAAGCTTGCCGGTGGTTGGGAGGAAATGGACCCAATGATCCATAAAGCCCATACATGAACAGGTCTCCTTGTAGTATGAAACAAGAAGGAGAATTCATTATCATGCAACTGACCACTTTACAGAGATATTTCTGAACACAGGTTGAAGGACGCAACTTTGAGGCCCAACCCCCCCCCCCGGCCCCATTCAGTCTTCCCCACATCAGGAGCCCTGCAATCCGTTCATCTTTATCATTTTAGGCTCCAAAACTGGGCATTATTGGTAGACTTGCATATACCTAATCCTTAAACCCTAAACCCTAAACCCTGATCCTTAAACCCTAAACCCCTGCAGCCCTTGAAGGGAGACGCTCGTGATAGTCACTGCTTCAATGTCAGGGTTTTGGCCTGCAGGTGATACCTGCCCCCCAGATCACACCGCAAAAGGAGGTTTCCCAAAATTAGAGGTGCCATTGTGTATACAAAGCCTTGGGGTCTATAGTTCGATCCCCCCAATTAATTTGGGAAAATACTTAAAGGGGCCTAGAAGAGCCTTTTTGGGCTAAGGTGTTCTGTGAGAGATTCGAGGAGGGCATTTCCAAACCATTTCAGCTGTAGGGTTGAGGCGCCAAGGTTTTTGGCATTATTAGGTTCAGTGTTTAGGGTTCTGTACAAGCTTCTTGCTCGAAGAAGGCCCACCATGTTTCGCAGACCCCGCATCACCTTCAGCAATTGATATACCCTAGACCCTAAACCTACTACCCTAAACCCTAATCCGAAAAAAAATCTGACCTTGGGCCTTCAACCCTTTTAACCTAAACCGTTTTGCCAAGCCTAACCCCTCGACCTACAAATTCTAAAGCCCTAAATTCCACCCCAGAACACTATAGGCCCCCCTAAGTAGATAGAAGATGGCTTTGGGCATTTTATGACAAGATCCCCATATACCCCATATTCTATCTAATTAAGGGGGACTATAGACCCCTAAACCCACAGAAACTTGAGGGAAGTTATCCTAATATGGTTATGCAGTACGTGGTAGGGTTTCCTATTTCTGGTGATTTACCTTAGGCTCCTCCGAACATGCACCAACTAAACCCCAAGCCCTTAACTCCTAGACTCCTAACCTCTAGGGTTTAGGGCTTAGGGCTTAGGGTTTAGGGAACTCGTGAAGCTCCTGGGCCCACCCACATAAAGCCCGCTGAAGGTCCTTCGACTGCTTGAGCCGACCGGGGCGCCACTTAACTCATAGCGTCCTAGGATCGGGCCCTGCAACCAGGTTTAGGGTTTACTGGATTGCTGTTCAGGGCCCTAAATGAAGTTACTAGAATAAGGAAACCTTGTTTGTAACATTTTTATATACACACACCCATTTAAAGGTGACTTCGGTTAAGTCCCGAAACAGCCACCCGGTTTAGTTTGCGAGTCTTCTGAGAGTATTACTTGAAGTAGGAACAATAATCGAAGACAGCAGAGACGAAATTGCTTTTGTGGTGTTTTAAACTAAGCCCTTAACCCTAAACCCCAAGCCCTTTTCTTTGATGGGCCCGCCTGGCACGCTGTGAATTTAGGGGCTTGCGGGGATGTGGGGGTTTCTCAAAATGGGAATCCTTTATAGGGAATCCCACGAGGAATGCTAATATTTTAGTTGGGCTCAGGGATCTCCAGTTTGGGGTTTAGAGCTTACCCAGAGGGTCCATGTACCCAATAATTAGGTACTTGGGATTTGGGTAATAGTAATTTTAGTACAGGTTTTGGGCAAGTATATGATTATTGGGTACTTGGACCCTTAGGGTTAGGGTATCTAGGGTGATCCCTCTCAATGGAAACCCCCCTTTGCTCCTTGCGCTTTACGGGAGTCCCTGATGACTGTCCCTTACAGAGCTTCATTTTATTGTCTGGGAAAAAGCGCTCTCGTTAGGCTTCAATAGTTTTGGATTGCCAAGGGATTTCTATGGGCTACAGCTAGCTTTCTAGATGCCAACAGCTTCCTTACAGGGGACTGAGCAGAATTTCCTAAGCAGGATGCCATTTTCACACGCATGTCAGCTTTCTAATAGCACCGTGCATCTCCTAGCGAAAAGTATGTGGGCGCGCAGTTCAGGCCTTCGCTCACCCAAAGCCACAGTCATTATATCCCTGACGTATACTCCTCAAGCCTCAGCGTCAGCTGACGGGTTCCAAGCGAGGGCAAGGAGCGTTTAGGGTGCCTTCGGCCGGCTGTGTGAGTCCGAGCGCAGATGGCCAAAATTGCACAGGTCTCGCTGTTTGGTAGAAGGGTCCGTTTTTGGATTGAGGTTTGTAAGTCTAAGGCATATATAGGTACGTATGACCGTACATAAGAGCATGTGTATATACTTATACATACATGTATATACATGTTTATACTGGCTCTTGAGGCTTAGTGTGGCAGGGTTTTTGGGGATCTGGGTTCTTGCTTGTGACGGCTTGCGCTGTCAGCTCGAGTGAGCAGCTGAGTAGGTCACCTTCAACCAGTTGGTGTTACATACTGGTTCTCCCTAAGCCCTCAAACCCTAAACCCCAAGCCCTAAACCCTAAAGCCTAGAGTTGGCCTTTCTGGAGCAACGCTCTGATCTCAAGGGAACATGAGACCTCAAACCCTGAACCCCCCATAACCTCTCCATGATTGACATATATATATATATATGTCTACATATACATATATGGGTTAAATATATATATATATATAGATAGATAGACAAATATTTTATGAAGGGGTTTTAGTTATAGTGTCTATATTGGGCTTATATTGGGATAGTAGAAAAGAAAATGAAAACTACTATATGGGGTTGTTAGGGATCCCTCCTATCTTGGAGCCCCATCAAGGCCCCTTAGGGGTTGAATTACGGGGCACGTAGGGGTTCAAGGAACAACGTCGCCTCTGCAGGTTTAATCCTAGCTTGGGGTTGGGTAAGCAGTAAGTCCTCCAGAAGAGCAGAGAAAGTTGCGAGAACTATCACCAACAATGGAAAATCCGATGTAAAAGAAGCTTGAGATTGGGTTAGATAGAGATTTAGAAGGATTATGTATAAACGTGGTAGTGATTGATGTTTCTACTGTATAGGTGTTGTCTACATGATGGGTCCAGTTTGAGGAGTTCCAGAGTAAGGATAGACGGGGCACCCAGATGTTGAGAAGAAAAGCCTACATTCTGGGCACTTGCTGAACCCTTTCTATCTTTGGGCCCAAGCATGAGCCAAATGACATGTGCTGCCGCCGTAGGCCCCGCGCACCCATGGCTGTTGCGATTCGGCGCACAGTTCCGCCTCCATGCCGCAAGGGAACTATAGTGTTTAAATAAGGGTTATATAAGGATTATAGGATGTACATTAGGGTAATATAGGAAAAATGGAAGCTACTATAATGAGTTATATAATGAGGGAAGAAATTCCGCCATTTTGGATCACTGGCACGAATGGCCACTCCTGACCTTACCTGGCCCCCCCCCCCAACATGATGGCTCGATTTTTCGAGAGTGGTTTTTTTGGCTGAGAGTAATGTACCTACATCCGTACCTGTAGCCTTTGTCCAGGGTTTGGACGAACCTTTATTGGGTGCTATATATGGCTACTAGTTATAGGCATCCGCTGCTAAGTAGCAGTAAGTTTAGGGCCAGGGCAAAAACAGCGCAACCATATTGGGAAACGAGGGTTTCTAAGCTCTCAACGTTGTCGGTCATTAGTTCCAGTTGTGCTCCCTCTTTTCTGGAGTTTCTTCATGTTGGTTGTATGTGACGGAGTGCAAATTTGAGCACTCCAATTGATGTTGCATGACATCCGTTGCGATAATCAGATGACCACAATCCCTTTAGCTTTCAGAAGTGGTTCCATGCTCATGCAGAGAAGAACCTTCTTCTGTTCACATTACCAACCCAAAAACCTAAACCTGTAGCTCTAAGGAACGACCACAGCTGCCTGTTTTGGGCTGTTGCATACCTAGCCGCTACTTTGTCGCATATTGGAACCCATGTTGGATAAGGCTTTAGGGTTTAGGGTTAGTCTAAGACTTCCCTTGGGTTTTACCACTTTTTCTGGTGCAATGTTGCAGATATGTTCTCAAACGAGGGAAAACTTTGGGAATGTCGAGATGTATGGGTCGTTCGACGACTCATCAGAGAACACAACAATCACGTTTGTTTCGTGTGTTTTGAGCTATAATCACCCTTAAGTAGATAGAATATGGCTTTGGGTATATTACCATAAGATCCCCATATACCCCAGATTTTATCTACTTAAGGGGGACTATAGGTAGGGAGGCCTAAGCTACAAACAGGTCTAAGCAGGTAAGATCCTCGAATCTCTCTTTGTATCTATAGGTATCGCATTTCATTTTTCCTAAACCCTGAACCCTTAATTTCGTAGTATACCAACCTGGGGCATCTTTGATCTACCTAAGCCCTAAATCGCCTACTTTTTGCTTAAGGCAGAGAGCAGGTGGGGAGTCCTATAATCTATAGTCTAAACTCCTTAAAGGGGGGTTATATAGGAATTATGTAGAGGACTACTATAGGTGTTGTTAAGGGGTATACTAGGAGTTCAGACTATAGCTCCTATGATCATCACAGCTAATTCTCAAAGATGCGCCTACCATGATGACAGGGTTTAGGGTTCAGGGTTTAAGGGGTAATGGTACTTGTAACAGGTAGTGAGAGTAATAGCTTAATTCTAGTGCGGCTACTACTGTAGTACATAATATTAAAAATGCAACAGAAGTGCAACAGACGACAGCCAGAACGCTGTTGATAGGCATTGGGTTTAGGGTTTAGGGTGCTGGTAGACAATGATTGTTCGTTTCAGTCTTTGACAACAACACTTTCTGTCAGGATCGATTAGCACTGGTAGGTCCAAGCTATAAGGGTATTTCTCAATATAACCCCTATATAATCCCTTAAGGGGGCCCTATATAATCCCCTTATAATCCCTCTATACCCCTTGGGGTCCCTAGGGACCCCCCTTTTTGAGAAACTCCCATAAGACGGCCTCAGTCTTGATGTGTTCAGGCGCAAAGGGCTCAGAATTCAGGCAGAGGGTTCTGGGCTAAGTGCTTAGGGCTTGAGGGGAAGGCCCCAGAGCATGCAAATTGGAGACTCATTTCTAAACACACTTCGGAGGAAGTCTAAACAGCATCTCGGCAGATCACAGAGCCTTCATGGCTGCTTTCTGGGTACCAGTTTTCAAGGGGGCCCATGTTTGTCCGGAGGAACGCGAACTTGCCTCCTTTATGAGAGGGCATGAAACCACTGAAAAGGGCCCGTTTCAAAAACGTCTTCTTACTCGTGGGCATGCCACGTAGCACTGCGGAACAACAAATGACATTATTAAATCCATACACTCCTGGGCCCTGAACTCTTTTAGGGTTTAGGGTTCCAACCCTAAACCCCAAACCCAAACCTGCATCACCCCGAATCTGGAAGCCGAAGCTCCAAAACCTTAAGACCTCGAGGCCAATATAATATGTCTGGGCTTCCCCAAAGTTAGGGGTGCTCTTTTTTTGCGGGTCCCTATACTCAGGACTATAGTATTGGGGCCTAGTATTGAAGTTCTACTATGTAGAGATTGTTCATGTCCCTCCGCCGTTTTTGGGGTAATTGCAAAGCACACCTCCCAGACCGTCTAAAGGATCCCCAAAATGGACCCCGCCCATGGTTATTGGGAGGTTCCATTTTTGGGATCCTTTACGGGGCCTAGATTATGCCTGTACAAGGGCACCTGTTCATTAAACAATTGCGGGCCTTCAAACCGCAGCCTGAATATTAAATGGCTCTACAGGAGTCAGTTGGGTCCAGATGATAGCCAAAGTGATCCCAAAAGCCCCACCCTGTACAAGCTTTGAACCTCAGGATAGAAATTTGCTATAACCCACCAATATACTGTAATCCTTTTTCTGGGACTCCCCCCAAACTGTGGTCTCCTTAGGAACTTTTATTATAGTATAACCCAAAGGAATTATTCAACATGTTTTCTTATAGGTCTGAGGAAGCTATGGCAAAAGAGACCCTTCATCTACTGGAAAGCCCCACAAGTCATGCATCTTCAGGGCAGCAGCCCTAGACCCGAAGCCCTAAACCTTATACTCAAAGACTTTAAGTTTGTACCCTTAAAGTTCGTAACCTTACTTAGGTTTTGGGTCCCGAATACCCTTATTCAGAACCATATTCCATGGCTTAGGGAACCTAAAAAAAACCAAGGGTACAAACCCTGCCAAAGGGTACAAAGGACAAGTCCCTGATATACGCCCAAGCCTCAGGAGGGCGACGTAGGCCGCGCAAAGGCAGGCCAACTGAGGGAGGCTCCTTCGCTGAGTTCAGGGTTTAGGGTTTAGGGGCAGGTAAGGCCCCCACCCAGTAATAAGGATATACCAAACCCCAACAGGTGCCCTGCCAAGACTGCAATATATATATATATATTTGCACACATATACATATTATATATATATGCATATATGTTAGCCTAAGGAAAAGTAGGTGTTTGGTGTTTAATTGGAGCTTTCGGCTTAAGACTCTTAAGTCTCAAGATTGAGCAGTTCAGGGGCTATCTTAGGGGCGGGTTTCCTTTTTTTTCTTTGCCCAATTTGTTTCGAGATTAGGTTACATAGGGGCCGGGTTGGGTGGGAGCTTGACGCTGTGTTGCTTTCGTTTTTTATTCCTGCAGGGCAGTTTTGAGACTTCAAGTTTTAACCCTACTGCTAACTCCCAGTACGTAAAGGGCTTTCGACGCAACCATGGTGGAACGTTTCACCGCGATAGGCCCTCAAAAAGGTAGTGCCATTCGCGAAGAACAACACCTTAGTTTGTTCGATCTCCAGAGAGCATGCTTTGCTTAATTCGCGTGGAATAGAGAAGGGATTTCTATCATACAACCCCTATCCCCCCAGTTCCAAGTAAGCGTGAGTCGGGAATACTCCTCCTTGAGGTTTGTGCGCAAGATGCGCTAGCTGACCCCGATCCTCTGACGCGCGCTCTGCTCCTCGGCTTTAACAGCGTGGACGAGTACGCGAACTGGATCAGAAACGAGCTTTGGCCGCAGGTACAGGGACTAAGGGACAGCATTTCTGGGCGGAGTTGTTTTCTAGTTTGTTGGGGGTTCTGATTTCGACAACACCCTCTCACGCCATCCTACAGAGTTTACGTGCGGAGTCCTGACAAGCCTAGATCCTAAACCCCAAACAGTAAAACCCATAATTCCTAAACCGCGGAATTGCTCCATGATGGGCAGAGACGAAGTGCACTAAGTCCAATGATGCAAGGGGGCCTCTTTAGGGGTTTCAAAGAGCTTTTATAAGATGAGAACGGTTTAGGGTTGAGGAGAATTGCTTGAATTTCAGGAGCTTGAATGAAACCTTCGGAGTCGTCTCCCCTCATAGCCCTCACACAACTACGGTCTCCCCCCCGCTGACGCAAGGAGTTTCATTGGGGCGGAGAAAACGAGTGGCTTGCTTGCAGAGCGAGGCTGCAAGGACTTAGTGGTTTAGGGTTTAGGGTTTTGGAGGGCCTGTCTAAACCCTACACAGAAATGTGGTAGCGTCTGTTTAGTCTAGGAGGGGGATAAGCAAGGGGAGCCTATTGCGTAAGCCCCACACTCAGACCAGGTTTAGGGCTTAGGTTTTCTTGTTTAGGGGTGTAGAGTTTAGGGGTTTAGGGTTCAGGGTTTAGGGTTTTCGGGTTTCAAAGGAGCCGGAGGCCTCTAACAGGAGAATGGACCCTTCACGGTTTTGAATGCTGCCGGATGCAGTCAGACTTGTGTGGCCATAGTGCTTGCGTATGGGCCATAGTCTAAACTCCTTAAAGTGGGTTATATAGGGAATAATTTTGGGGTTGTTAAAGGGAATACTACGAGTTTAGACAATGGCTCATATGGGAAAAACACGTCGAGCAGATTGCATACTAGGCTTTGTTCCTATTACCATTACCACTTTGGGCTATTAAACCTTAAGGGTACCTTAATCTACCCTTAATAGGGTCCTAATAAGGAATTTTAGGGTCTAATAGCCCGTAGTGGTAGTTACCATTACCCTAAACCCTATACCCTTCATTATCCTTACTGTTGTAAGCCGGCGTCCTGGCGCCGGGATGTCGGGTGACCTACGCCTGAGGCCCAGGGTGCCAACTTACACAACATCTCACATGCGCGGGACGCGAATAAGTGTTTCAGGGTTTAGGGTTTATACATGACATATTAGTAAAACAAATTTGTATAATCGGAGTCCTCACATTAGCCTAGAAAGTGAGTAGACAATCTGTAACATTTTGGGTTGGATACAATGAGAAGGAGCAAGAAAGCCTTTCAAACCTTGTGGTTTCAGAATCCTTGTGTTTAGGCTTTCAGGATTTGGGATTATAGTCCCCCTTGAGTAGATAGAATATAGTGTATATGGGGATCTTATTATAATATACCCAAAACCATATTCTATCTACCTAAGGGGGACTACAGGATGAGTTTGGGGCTTGGGGGGTTGAAATTGGAGGTTTAGGTTTTACGGTTTAGAGTTTAGAGTTTAGGGCTTAGGATTTGGGAGCTAGGTAAGGAAAAGCCCAAGTTATGACCAGGTGTCCTCTAGTGCCTCATAGTTATCATCATGGCTACCACGAATGTTTTGTGATATGCTGCATGCCTGCCTAGGCAGAATTAGCCTAATACAGGTGCCTGAGTTGTTGCCAACAATATAGTCTTAGGCTTTCTGTAGGGGTTTCCTAAAACCAGGGGTAGCCTTTTAGGGTTTGGGGTTTCGGGTTTAGCCTTTTGGGGCCCTTAAAACAAGGAGTATACTATTTGGGGGTCTATATTGGGGTTCCCTATTTAGGGAAACTACCCTGTGGGATTATGGTGCAAGGTGCCTCAATGGACCTGAAGATATGACCTACATGAAGCTTACCTGTTCAGAAACAACTTGTTGTGTGTTGATTTTTTGTTGGGGATCTCGCGCTTAAGTTATAGCATGATTAAGCTATGAGGACTCAAGCCCACACTCTAGAACCTAAACCCTGAAATTGGGTTTAAGGGTTTAGGTTTAGGGTTTAGGGAAATTGGGTCTAATCAAGGCTCCCGAAGCCCTAAACCCGAAGTTTGGGGTTTGGCGCACCGCCGAGGATTATTTGCCTCGCCAAGCACTACGGTCCAGAGCTTACCAGCTTCAACGGCAAGATGAGCTAAAGTCTAGACTCCTTAAAGGGATTGTATAGGGGAGTATTATTGGGTTTTTAGAGCGGATACTAGGAGTTTAGACGATGGCTCGAATGAAGCAAGACACCTAATGGAATTCCAGGCCTCGTCTCAACGTCTGAGAGGTTGATGGGTCTAATTGTCTTAAATAGCTAATGTCACTTAAATGACATGCATGCATGGTACAACGAAGGCCATTCTGATTCTTGCGGCCCCTGTGGTACCTTGCGTTAGGGTCCGCCTGGTCGCATGTGATGGAAGGTATTTGCTTCTGGGTTTAGGGTTTAGGGCCTGTGCGCTGAGCATCTAAGTCTGTAGATGAACATCAGTCATACTTTTGTTTGGCCCCCTAAGCCATAAACCCTCAACCCTACATACTTCGCCTATTGGGATGCCAAGGGGTGCATACACCAAGCCAACATTCCGCATCATGTGGGTACCGTGCTTGGGCGGAAAGGAGCTCCTGGTTTCATAGGTTCCCTCGCCAACCGCGCAACACTATCCTCCCCCCTGCAGGTTCCGCGTAATAAGCCCTAGTGATAAGGTCGAAACAGAAACCTCTTGTATTACCCATTGGGTTCCACGTTAGTTCGCGTTCATTAATACTAGTGATCTGTAAGTGAAGGCAATCATTTTCTTTCTTGGCCTTACACTCTATACATGCGGTCGCGAGGTATGTAAGGGTATATAGTGCTTATTCGGGCTTGGGCGTTCGATTACAATGAGGGGACCCCTTTCGGGAGTACCTATAGTAAGGATCGCATATTGGGGTCTTATTTAGGCCGACGAAGTTAGGGAACCCCCTATTAATCATACCCGATACACCTTCAACGCAAAAACTTAGACCCTATCCTACCTAGCTCACATTCCCCCAAACTAACACTGAACCTGGAAAGGGGTCGCTTCTGGACTGCTTCCCTTCGAAGCGGGGGGGCCTGAATGGAGTTCCATAAAATTTGGTGAGGGCAGTAAGCTCTAAATCCTGAACCTTAATTCTAAACCCTAAATCCTAGACCCTGAACCCTAAACCCTAACCCTCAACAACCCTCAACCGTTAACCCTGAGCTTAAACCCTCAACCCTGAATCCTAATCCTAAACCCTCAGCCTTAAACCCGTTAACCCTTAACTTTCAACCGCAAATCCTAAACTGTTAACAGCAGGCATCGAAGTGGCTGTGGTCTGCTGTGAGAGCATGCAAGGCAAGGTTATGGGAGATCATGAGGTTCTTTTCGGGTAAGATGTGGGGATTTAATGGGAGATTGAGGGGTACTTTGCATGAGCTATGTTTTAAACTCCTTAAAGGGGTTTGTATAGGGGATTATATAAGAGAGCTTTGTAGGGCTTATTCAGGGGGATACTAGGAGTCTAGACTATGGTTCATATGTGGGGATTTAGTGGAAGATTGTGGGATACTTCATATGAGGGTTCAAGGTTTAGGTGTTTAGGATTAAGAGCTTAGGCTTAGGGTTTAGAATGGAGGTTGCCCAAATCACGGGTACATTTGTGGAGATCCCTAGAATGTTTCTTTGGGGTCTGCGGCAAAGCCGACAGAGGCTCCTGTTCCATGACATCAAGTTCTGTGCCCATATTCCCCCCTAAGTAGATAGAATACAGGGGGTATGTGGGATAGTATTATAGTATGCCCAAAGCCATATTTTATCTACTTCAGGCGGACTTTAAACCCTAAACCCTGATACAAGTAGTCTGGAGTTTCGGGATGCCCCTGGCGCTCCAGGAAACAATGACAAGGAATTTAGGGTCGAGGGCTTAGGGTTTAGAGTTTAGGGTTTAGGGCTAGGGTTCAGGGTTTAGGGGCTTGAAGCATCAGGCATGTCTGGAATATGCATGTGGGTACAGGGACACGTTCTTTCACATAGATCCCGCGCGCGAAGTCTCAAAAGCGGCTCCTACAACCCTAGCAGCTTTCCTTAGTCTGATTTGTCTACTAACTACTATATAACCGTTGCTGTTAAACCTGGAGGGTTCAAATAGCTGGTCATAGTTTCAGTCCCCGACGCTCCCCAATTCCCAAGGCCCAGTGTAGGTATTACATGTATACAGTATGCATGGATCCCTTTGGTAATCCCTTTGTCCACGAACCGAGCGATGCGCGTGCTGAAGCGCTAACGGAGCCTATCTCTCAGCCGAAAATGATTCAGACCTTTCACCTCGCAGTCTTTTTGCGGGCTTCTGTCAAACCATGGCTTCCTTTTTGGGGCTTTGGGTTTAGGGGGTTTAGGGTTTAGGGCTTAAGGATTGTAGTACTCTGGGGGTCTATATTGGGTCTCCTATCAATGGAACTTATCTTAGAAAGGAAGCGTCCTAGCTGAAGAAAATTCAAGAAGTCATGGCTGCGCGCTGGGTGGCCTTTCTGGAGATCCACGTCTACAAGCAGCACCCACTTTGGGCCCTAAAGCTCAAAGTGGGTATGAACAGTACCCACTTTGTTCTTTTTGGATGCCTAGGGTAAGGGTCCAAGTATTACCCAGACCTTAGGAGGACCCCCCACCCTGTAATAGTGGTATTATAAGAATATAGAATGACCCTACTTTGATCCCTATTATCCCTTATAGTCACTATTACTGGGTGGGGGGTCCACCCAACCCAGACCCTAGACCTCTATGTTGGATCACTATGGCTTTTGCGTCCAATGGATCCCCAAGGCTTGGGCTGCACTTACTTTCGATTGACCGGTAAGGATTTAGGCCTTAGGGTTTAGGGTTTTGGGATTAGGGTTTTGGGTTTAGAGTTTTGGGTTTAGAGTTTAGGGTTTTGGGATTAGGCCCTCCCCACCTTTCACATGGTCAGCAAGTTCCACGGTAGGCAAGCCTTACGCCCGAGACTACGTGAGGCTCCATGTAGGTATCGGGAACCCGATGGCTGGCACCTTAAGCGCCAAACTTACGACTCTAAACCCTTAACCCAAACCCAAATCACTAATGCCCAAAGACCAAGTACATAATTATTGGGTACATGGACCCTTAGGGTAAGCCCTAAACCCTTAGCCCTAAACCCTTAACCCTAAACCCTTAACCCTACTCCGAAACCCTAAGCCCTAAAGCATAAACAACCCTAAGCTCTACGGCAGTTCTCTGCTATGGCTCGGACCTGCCGTCCTGCTCAGCTCGGAGACTTGCCCTTTTGAGAGTTTTTGGTTTCGGGGTTAGGGTTTAGGGATTAGGTTGAGGGTTCAGAGTTTAGATTTAGGGGTCATAGGGTTTAGGGATCCGGGATTATGGTTTAGTATTTAGAGTTTAGACTTTCGGGTTTGATAGTTACGCATGCATCCATATACACATGCTTAGGGGAAAAATCGGCATAGAACCGTGTTTGTGTGAAGAATAATCGCCTGTTCGGCTTTCTTGACGGCTTTTGGGCCATGGAACCCCACATCATCTCTTTCAAGCAGGGACTCTTCATTTTGTAGATGAGTTGCTTTGTAGATGCGAGGGGTCATATGGACATGATCAGCGCGCCCAGAGGGTAGTTCCCAAACCTGACGCGACACGCAAAGCCCTTACCTTCACAGCTTGATAAAAGGTGTCTCATGGATGTGATAAGAGGATACTGATAGCCTTATGTACCCCCCAACCCCAATACTCGTGACCTTGCAATGGAGTCCTATGATCATCATGGAGTCCCATTTTGGGGCTGGGGTAGCACATCCCCTTGCGTTTTGGGAGTCCTTTAAAGCAAGCGCCATCCTTAATTGTTCAGGGGACTAGATTTCGTTTACTATGAAAACAGCCAGAAATCTCCTCCTTTGCTCAGTTGCTGCTTTGCTTTACTGGTGGTTCGTAGGGAATAAAAGAATGTATTATGTACAAGGTTCCTGAACATATTTTTTAATTTCTGTTACCTAGAATCCTAAAATTTAGCTGAAATTATCATTTCTACTGGGGTTCCAAATCCCTTAGAGTTATATGGGGATTATATCCCCTACTAGCCACCAGTGAGTTGGGGGAAGAGTTTGGCACGGGGAGCGAGAAATTGAAGGATCTGAAGCTTAGTGCTTCCAGGTGTGATTGGGGGAAGTGGTGCCCGCTTGAAACTGTTAACCCTTAGGGTCCAAGTACCTAATAATCATATACTTACCCAAAACCTGGACTAAAATCACTATTACCCAAAGACCAAGTAAGTACCTAATCATTGGGTACATGAACCCTTAGGGTAATGGGTATAAACGGTCATCCCTGAAAGCCATTTTTAGTTCTGGTCGTACTGGTTATCTTCAATTTCTATCCCAGTGAAACCGTATCCTACTGAAACCATATACCTAAGCAAGCGACATTACCCGCTATTGGGTGCCATTTATCCCAAGTTAAGGGTACTAGGAGAGTCTGTGAATGTTATCCCAATAAGAAGCCAGGATAGGACTTCTGGCGAGGTATTTTCCCAACAGCCTTAGGGTTTGGGGTTTAGAACTCTAGCAAAGCACCTGTAGGTAGGGGATGGGAGGAGGGCCGGGTAGTGTTGACCTCTTGAGGGGCGTATACTTTACACCGGCAACTACAGTACCAAGCTCGTTATACAGCATGAGCTCATATGCCAATGCTGCCCAAAGGGCCCACCTTGTGCAACGCCTCAAATGGTAGTATAACACTTAGTTTTATAGGGCTCCCCACATCTACCCTCATTAAGCCATGCGAGAGGATATACCTCCTCTACACGGGGCAGCACTACGACCCCATCGTGTCGGGGCCCGAAGCAGGAGTCCCAGTGGAGCAAGAGCAGAAGAAGCAGAAGAAAGGCGGACGGTTTTCGGTGTGTGAACACTCCGGTTATATAGGGCTTATGTGACGATCATTTAGCAAGACTGGATGGAAATGGAAACTCCCGTTTTGGGTGTTTGGGATCTGTGTAGAGTTTCCGGCTTTGAAACAACAAGTTCAGATTTTGGGGTTTAGCCTGGGTTGCAACTCAAAAGGGTTTAGGGCTTAGGGTTCGGGTTTAGAGCTTAGTTGCTGTGTGGTTGTTTAACTTCGAATCCCTGCAGAGCCATTATGCGCGAATAGAGGCATTTATTGCAGGTACCAGTATTTGTTTTCAGAGTTGGGTTCTTGTTTTAAAGAAGCTGCATGCTTAGAATCACATCCCTCTAATACTCACCCCCCCACCCCCTAACCCAAGCATACAAGGATAATCTCATGAGGGTACAGTCCCCCCTAAGTAGATAGAATATGGGGTATTTGGGGATCTTATTATAATATACTCAAAGCCATATTCTATCTACTTAAGGGGGATAATTTGTATTCTGCGAAGGTTGGGGTGGTGAGATATTGTCAGCCCTGAAGCCCGAAAACCTCAGTAAGACAGCAGATGTCATCTTCTCTTCCATTCACTAGTCTGAGCCATAGTCTTAGCTCCTTACAGGGGTTATATAAGGGGCTAGATAGGGGACTACTATAGGGGTTATGAAGGGGGATACTAGGAGTTTAAGACTACAGCTAATATACCGCCTATAATACACTCTTTCGGGGTTTGTGGGAACCCGAAACACTAAACCCTAAGCCCTAATTGAATGCTTCCCAGGGTTCGAACTTAGAGTCTACGTGAGGGATCTGGTGGATGAGCTAGTGTTTAGGCTTTTAGGGCTTAGGGATGAGGGTTTGGGGTTGGGCTAAAAGTTTCTAGTCCCCCTGAAGCAGATAGAATGTGGAATCCCTCCTTTATTATGATGTGTCACAAAAAGACCCCCCTAAACCTAATACTTTATCTACTTAATGGGACTCTAGGGCTCATAGTACCTTCGTAGAGTTCCAGTATACTTGCCGATAGGCCTTTCATCCTCCTATGGTGCTCTGGAGGCCTTCCATGAACCCAACAAATTTAAGGTCTATAGTCCTCCTTTGATAGTCTTAATTACAGGGGTCAAGGGGTGATGCTAGGAGTTTAGACTATAGCCCATATATCCCCAATTAAGGGTACCAGGAGGATTTTGGGTAGATAAGGTTTGGGGTTCGTTCCTTCCAAGTCTACCTGCGCCCTGCCTGGAGATTCGGGGCAATTAGAACCACATGGTATAAGGGGTACTTCACCCAATCTTGCTGGCCATGTTTGGGGGGACTTCGGTGTCTTAGAGGTGGGTTGTAAGTGCAGTTATCATTGGGTCATAATTGCACTGAACCTCCAAAGTCGATCCTAGACCCTAAGCCCAAAACCCTGCCATCGTTATGGTCGCTATGGGTTTGAGACGGTTTGGGGAAAGAGCCCCCGGGCTAGACTGGGCAGGCGACGCCAGCCTAGATGCCCAAGCGCTTGAAATAGCGCGACGGTGCCCTGGATGCTTCTAGGGCTTTGGCTGTTCAGGGTTATGATATCGTAGCAGCTTATTGTTATTATTATTATTACGATTATCATTATCATTATCATTGTATTATGTTTTGTGCATTTTTTCGCAGCGCATAGTTCAGGGCATAGCTTTTGTTCCACCCAAGTCAGCCTGGACCCTTTAGACCTGGAGCCAGGAACCACCGGTAATAGGGAGTCGGCTTTGACACTGATGGCGACCAAATTCCTAAACCGTAAGGCATAGGAATAGGAGGCTAAGGGAATTGCACGAATCAGCATGGAAAAGCTACAATTCAGCAGTTAAGGCTCCACATTTGTGGGTACTGGATGTACCTAAATATTAGCCGAACATTTGCTTCTAGGCGCAGAGGGAGGCGTTCTAGTGTGAAGGGGAGGGTCGTAAAGCCTAAGGCGTAAGCCCTACCACCCTAAATCGCGCAAGGGAGGCTATGACAGCTGCAAGCCAGCTGCAAACTGCATACTCTACGGGTCCACGTATTACACAGTGAGATGGTAGACTGTCAAAGTCACGATCCCTTTTTGGATGTCCTACGTATGAAGTATTAGGGCAGTATCAGAGAAGGGACCCAAAAGGCCAACAAAGTGTGACAATCTGCCATATTGTGCATCCCCAACGGGGTGCTTGAAGGGACTCAGCTGGTTTCACTTGTATATCGTGCCGTTCCCGCAAGACCCTTTCCATGGCACGGCAGAGAGAGAGAGAGAGAGAGAGAGAGAGATGAGAGAGATGAGAGAGATGAGAGAGGTCCCAAAAAAATCCGTTATTGAGTACATGGGCCTACCTTAATTTCCTCCCCCCAAGTATCACACACAATCAACGCACAAAGTCAGATCGATTGTCCAATATTGCGTGGTAGGAGTTTGTTCAATATTGTGTAGCAGGAAGGCGCTAGTGTAGCCTCCAGCCCTAGTCCTCAATAGAGGATTTGCCAAAATTCATTCCCTGTATCTACCCTCCTCCAAACCCTAAACCCTAAAATCTGAACCCTATAACTGCATGTTATGCTTCCGCAAGTCGGGGTTCGAGATTGAATCCCGCTGACTAAGCCAAATCCACCGCATGAACTCTACGGAAGCCTCATGACCATGCAGAAGTTGCTACGTAAGCATGACATAGAAGCCTGACCAACTTTTAAGATCATCCCCTTACAATACGTACTGCAGCTACAGCATGGAACGCACCCAAGCCCATGTCTAGTATTTGGGCCACTACGTCCCATAAACGCCGAAGGCACGTCGCAGAGGCAGCAAAAAAGGCGAAACAACGCCGAGCTAAGAAGATAAAGTGTTTCTCGGCCGAGGAACCCTCCTCAGGATTTACGGTACGGGGCTCCCCAAAGCAAAGATGAAACCTTAACAGGGGCGCTACGGAGACTGATTGCAGTTATTGTCACAAGGGGGCTAGATGAGATATAATTAGTCTAAACTCCTGGTATCCCCCTATCCTTTATAGTACTCTCCCATATGATCCCTTATACAACCCCCCTTTGAGGAGTTTAGACTATAACTCATATTATCAACTTCCAGTCTCTAGTGTTTGAGCTCCTTGGGATCCGGGCGCAGGGCAAGGTAGCATCACCCATGTAAAGGATGCATAAACCAGTCCCATAAAAATATCCCTACTGCATCCATGATCCCCTGGTAATCCCTACATACCTTGTGGGTTTCTTGGTGCCCCTCTTTTGAGAAGCCCCCCATAAAGGTAGTTCAGACACTTCACTGCCAGGGTGGGGTCTGAGATGCGCCAGCCTTGGGAGAGAAAGTATCTAGGGGTGGGTTAGTATCGTAGGTACCCCCAGCAGTACCCTTTTTTCCCTTTTAGGGTACCCTTATTATTAAGGGGTTACTCAGGGGTTACTGGGGAACCTAGTATCTACTTGTGAGAAGAGGTTTGATAACCGCATGAGGACAGTATTAGAGTCACATGATGGTTATCTCCTTGGGTCGGGGCTACCAAAATCATATTCGGATTTGGGTAATGTTAGGGTTATATTGGGGCTATATTGGGATACTGGAAAATAGAATAGAAAGTACTATTTAGGGTTTAGTTTTTAGGCTTGAGGTTAAGGGTTGGTATCTGCCATCCCGCGAATAAGCAGACAGGGAATGTGTTATCTGCATCCTAGGCCTGGGCACCGAGTCTCGAAGAGCAATTAGTCCACTCCCCCATATAGACCTCCCACCCCCGAAACAAAAAGATCCCCCGTAATCTAGTGTGCGGTTGGATTTGGGGTATCCAGCTTGGCAAACTTGGCTCAGAAACCCACGCGCTTCAAGGTTCAAAGCTTCGGGAACACCCAGGCACATCAAAAGAAGCACTGCCACGCCTGTAATTTTAAATAATCACTCATAGAGATCTGTGGTCGATGTTTTGGTAATCCTCTCCACGAATAACAAGAGTGATAAAAAGATTCTCCTTAACATTTAATGGTAGCATGTGGAGTGGTTTTTTAGGGGGTCGGATCAAAGGTGGCGGCTGCGGCGCGTTGCTCAGCGACGCGGAGGCTTTCGCAACCCATTGCGGAGACTGGGCTTCTCTTACCTATGGTTAGCTAGGAAAGAAGGAATGGATCCTTGTAGTAGTTCCGCTATGGGTTTAGGAATGGATCCTTAAAGTAGTGCCTGTGTAACCCATTATATTTCTAGTCTCCGTGTTCTTTTCCACTCCTTCATTCCCAGCTAAGCAAAGGGAAGTTGTTTGAGACGTTTTCAGATTGTTGGAAAGAGGGTCTTCCTGCAAGCCACCTACAGCTCTCTAGGGCTGCCATTTACCTGAAGAGTAGGCTACCGGGCTATGTACTCATAGGGTATATAGAACCCAGAAGGCATTATTTAGGTAACTGAAGCTCTAGAGAAGCATGACCCAGTGACGGTTGCAGGTCAAAGAGAGTTCGGGATCTTAGTATGGAGGGCTTAGGCCATGGCGTTTGGATAGGGTTACGGCTAGGCCATAGGGTTTAGGGTTGAGGATAGCAACATCGCAACTGCGATGGTTCTCCTACTCCGTGCTCACATTGCATGCAACTCGAAAGTACATTAATACAGAGGGCTAGATAATGACCAATACCCTTTTAAAATCTATTTGAGGTATCCTGTACCATATTCATACAAGGAATTTGGGACCATAGCATTGGTGATGCTAGGCTTCTGTATTAGTCTAGAAATCTTCAACCCTAAACACTAAGAAGCCCTAAAGATTAACACCCCCTAGACATAAACCCTATAAACCATAACCCCCTCAAACCTAACCCCTAAACCGGCCCGAGGGCTGGCTAAGCTCTGGCTCTTGATCAGAATAGTGGAGGTTTCCCTAGAATAAGGTTCATAGCAGTTTGGGCCCGTGTTGGGAAATTACCAGTAATCTCCTTATCCCTATGATTATCACCCTTAGCATCAAAGACTCCCAAGACACTCCACCCTAAACCTTAAACTGCATAACCGTAAAAGGGGGTATGTTTAAGGTAAGGGAGAGAGGTCCAAAAAAGTCCCTGCACGCAATTCCTAGGCCCCAAGTCCTGGATTTAAAGCATGCTTGGATTAGGTCAATTCCTGCGCCCCAGGCGCTAGACAAAAACCATATTTGGGCACGTCCAAAATCGGGGGCCTGTTTTTGGGGGGCTCCTATACAAAGGACGAAAGTATGCTGGGATCTATTGGGATTCCCCTTGTTTATAAAACTCGAATTTCTTGAGAACCGGCATTTAAATGGAAAGGGGAAAGAACAACAGGAGAAACGACCCTGTAAGCAAGTGTCATATATGGCCCCCCTTAAATAGATATAAAATGTCTTTGGGTATATTGTAATAAGATCCCCATATACCCGATATTCTATCTAATTAAGGGGGAGTATAATATTCATGGGGTGAATTAAGATCCCCTAAGCCCCTACACCTGAAACCCCGTAGAATCCTGAGATCACTGCTATAACATCCCTAGAATCCCATGGTAACACTCATTTTGGGGTAGCCACTGGGAAGTTGAGATTACCAAAATTCCCCTATGGAACAAACATACATCTGACCTGTGCTCCTTCGCCTAGGAGAAGTCGATCATGACGACGACTTCGCGTATGACGCTCGCCTGCATGACTCGAGTTTGGGGCGCAGGCAATCCCATGCGGCGTCTACAAGGTTCCTGAAAATAATTTTGAATTTCTGTTACCTAGTATCCTAATATTTAGCTGAAATTGTAATTTCTACTGGGGTTCCAAACCCCTTAGAGGCTTAAGTTTCCTACTATGGTCCAAACATGGCTCAGATTGGGGGACCCTGATTTACAACAACTGCAACATATCCTAGGAAGTGGTGGGTGGGTGTAGTATCAGGGGGCATGGACTGGCGGCTACTTTCGAACAGTGTTGGTCAACGCTCCCCTAAACCAATATGCAACCCCAACAGGGCTTTACAACGACTGCTGTCCTGTCCAGAGGGGGCAACATGGGGTTCCATGTTATGTTGTGGGAGAGAGTGGTCTGAATGGGGTTAGTGGCCATGGCCCAGTCTATAGTGCTCTTGATTTAGATTTCTTAATTTCAGGGATTACAAGTACGTGTTTGTTCAGGATTTGGAGCTTGAGGTCTTTAGCAGGGATGCGCAGTCTAATTGAAGTTCAGGTTGAAATTTAGGGCTCTAAGGTTTATAGGGCTCATGTAGGCTGTAGGCACTATATCTGGGGCACGAAGTCTCCTAAGCTCTCTCAAAACCGTAAGATGTTGCGCCCATGGGTCAGGTAGGCGTTTCCGAAGGCTGCGGTGCCTCGTAGATACCTCCCTCCATTCCAAACCCTGCACTGTCCCAAGGATTGCGAAGAGGTGGAGGTAGTGATTGCAGCTTGGTTGGAATCGGGTCCTTGGGTGCGGATTTAGGATTCAAGGCTTGGAGGCCGAATAGTTTAGGGATTTGGGCTTGAGGGTTTTATAGTTTAGGGTTCAGGGCTTTTGGGTTTTATAGTTGAGGGTTTAGGGCTTTTCCGTTGTATGGTTTAGGCTTTGAGGCAACTGTATAATGTAAAGCCGAGGGACATTAGCATTCCGCTGCCAATTTCGACTCAAAGGGAACGGAACATGAATGGTAAAATGGAAGCTGGGCTTACATTGCCTGTTGGTTTTACAGGATATTTATACATATATATATATATTAATACATATGTGTGTGTAGATATGTATATATATATATAGATGTATCTTACGGTTGAAGGTTTGGGTATGCAGATTAGGGTTTACAGTTCTTCAAGGTATGGGATGAGGGCCTCTAGCTCAGGAGGGTTTAGGGTTTAGGCTTCTGGCCCCTCAGGAACAAAACCCCCAAACTCCCTCGTAAGTATTCCTAATATAGTACCATTGTATAATCACAGGGGGAAGATACATTCAAGGGGGTGAGGCGTTTTACCCTAAGCCTAAACCCTATCAAGAGGCGGAGATTGTTGGGTTTAGTTTCTCATGGGTTCCCGTTCTACCCCCCTCTATGCTACGCCCCCCTAGGTTCCCCCTTAATTAAGGCTTTTAAAGGATAATTACGCTTAATTAAGGTTAACTTACCAGGAACGAAGGGAGGGGTAGTTTTGAGGGGGGTAGTAGGGGAACCCATGAGTTTTGAGGGATTCCTTGTCACTGTTCTGGTTCACCTGTGCAGCGGCGCCAGTCTTCCAGACAAAGACCCTACATTCCGCAGAGCCCCAGCCCCACAAACCTCAATGTGACTCTGAACTCAGTTTTGTTTCAGGGTTGATTTGAAGCTTAGAGGAGTTAGGGTGGGCGTTCGTGTAGGTCTACCGAGGTTCTTTACTCATTGTATGATTGGGTTGCTGTTAGGAAACTTAATTTAAGTTCTTTAAGGAAGCCGTAGTATGTATTATGTACCCATACTATGTACCCATACTAATGTTCCCATAAGTCAAGTTACTAAACCGGAACCTAGATTTACGGAGGTTCTTTGGGGTAGCGGGCCCATACTCTTGGGCTGCCTCTGGAAGGAGCCTGTGTCATAAACTATAGGCTAACATATAGTCCCGTAAGTAGATAGAATATGGACTTGCCCAAAATCATCATAAGATCTTCGTCTACCCCATGTTCTATCTACTTAAGGGGGACTGCAGTCTTGAACATGTTTCTTTCAAATGGTTTGCTAACCATAAAGCCAATTCCTTCAATCCTGGCAGGCAGGTAGATGCCCTAAACCCGTAAACCTTAAACCCTAAGATGCCACAGCTCTGGGGCACTTACAGTGGGGTCTGGGGCCAGGATTTGCTGAATAGTCATATAACCCCCCTTAAGTAGATAGAATATGGAGTATACGGGGATCTTATTGTAATATACCCAAAGCCACGTTCGATCTACGTAAGGGGGACTATAGGGTTGAGGATCCAGGTTTTAGTGTGCTTTTGGGCTTGGGTTTAGGGTTTAGAGACACTGGACTATCAGTCAGAACCCCGCTTTAAGAACCTCCTCAAGTCTTCTTGTGATACTCTAGACACCACATAGCTCAGAAGTTCTGAGCAACAGATGTAAGACTCTGCAAGGGCCATTCTCAAGATTCTCCACGCTTCTATGGATGCCGTTTAAACTAGGGTGTGCAAACCGCACTATAGTTCTGGAAAATCTACTACTTATGAGGAGGCCTCAATATCCTGAATTCCAGGAAGAAGGTGATGAGCTGCCGGAGGGCACAGTGGATTTGAATGCAGAGCATATCTACAGCACTCGGGCCGCATTTGAGGATTCTAAGGTTTTAAGGATTTGAATTTCTACTTCGACCCCTAGAACCTTCATAAAGCTTAGTATAATATACGTACCCCAAAACCTATCTCAATGGGTTTCCTATTCAGGTCCCCCTCAGAAAATTTCAAAACCATGATCCTTCATTTTCATAGGGCCCCCCAAAACCCCCCTGCTTTGAAACCCAAACCCATAAATCCTTCACTCCAAACCATAAGCCATTCACGAAAAGCCGTAACCAAAACTCTGTCACTGGACCCTGGTTTTGTGACAGTCCCTATCTGTTTTTGGGTACTCAGGTGATGCTGAGGAATGCCAGCAGAATAGGTCACCTGGGGATGTCCAAACATTACAACTGCCCCTTCGCAAGGTTCCCCAGTAGCCCTTACTATCCCTGAGTAGGCTTGACGAGGAGCCTTTGGAGATAGTTAGTAGGGGGAACCCAGTGGTCGAGGAACCTGTGCAATTCCATGAATTTTGAAATACCCACCTCTAGACTTCGAGAGGGAGGCTACAAGTTAGAAAGGCTGATTGATGGATTGGTGGCCCCAGGAGGTTGGGCATCTATGAAAGAGCTTTCGCAACGGGCCATCGGCTAGTCTGGCATATGCTTTCGAAGATCCGTAGATCGATGTAACCCTAAACCCTAAACCGCGTGGCTCAGCGTTGCTGCAGGGGGGAGCCGTTGCACGTCACCCTTAGCCTAATTTGCGGAAGCAAGTTAAATTACGCAGCCGCCCGAGGCTTTAGCAACACTGGCAAGGACCGCCAAGTTTCGGTGCTCAAAGCGTAGCTGGATGCGTCAGGGCCCGTTGACCGTGTGACCCTTTGCTCCCTGACATTCTAGCTGCCACAGTCTCAAGCATTAGCGTGTGCGTCTCTCGCTTACCTACAGAACGGGGCGTTGTCAGTGAGAGGGGAGACTGCCCATGTCAGGCTTTGTGTTTTTGTGTTGTTTTCAAGTTTTGGCGTCTCAGTGCGGATTACAAAAAGACGGTTCCGGTTGAGACTTGGGGCATGACCAACACGTCGGGTGTATAAATGAGGCCAACTTTTGGTAGTGTTAGAAAATTGCGGTTCGTGCCCGATACCTTCAACCCTTCCCCTTCCTTTCCTTAACATGGAAACAAAGAACTCTTCGCAGATTGTTTTCAAAGGGCACGCCATATCAGCTTTGGGACGGTAACAAGATACCCTCAAGCAAAACACTCAAAACGTGAAACTTGATCAATTTTGTGATGCCCTGCAGGATCCTTTGTGCCACGCATCTCGGTGGAAATGACTTACGGTTATGGCATGTGACACACTGTTTAGGCCTTGCGATCAGCTGGTAGTTAGCTACTTGAACCTGCTGAGGCTTATAACACCCAATCACCAGGCTACACATCATACATGGCACTGTCTTACCTACCTGCCCCACGTACTGCTACAAAGCAGGTCAAGAATTTGTGTGGGGGAAATGTACCTAGAAGAATGGGACTTGGCTTGAAAATGTTGCATGAACCTGTCTTACTGCAGGGGCCTGATAGCTGCCGGGATGATGGTCCTAGATTCCTTATACAAGTATGGTAAAGTAAAGGATACCAGGGCACATTCAGACACCCAGAACAGTAACGAAGATACCCATGATTGTGGCTTTAGGGGCTGTTCTTGTAGGTATCTGGAGGGTCTAGGATTCCAACCCCATGTCGGCTAAGCCAAACCCGAAGCCACTCAAAATATTCTGCCTCTTACTTAGGGTTTAGGGCGTAGGCAATCTTGGAATGGGCCATAGGATTTTTTGGGCTATGTACTTAGAATGGCGCAGGACCGAATAGAAGCATGGACAACCAAACGGATGCTGGTGAATGCAGGCCTCAATGGATGGCAAGGTAAATATGAGAGAAGCCCTTTGTCAGATTCATCATGTAAGTCTTGTCAGGGAAGATACTGGTAATCATCCAGACTTCTCCGCGAGCCCAAAAAGCAAAGATCCCTAAGCCCTACCCTAAACTATAGCCTCCCCCTTGAGTAGATAGAATATGGCTTTGGGTATGTTATGATAAGATCCCCATGTACCCCATATTCTATCTACTTGGCGGCGACTATAGACCCAAAGCATGAACCCACAGAGACTCACCTTCCCAAACCCTACCTTAAACCTATCAGTAACCCATAGCAAACTCACATTCCTAATCCTATCTTACCCAAACCCCCAACGCCTTACGGGAGGCCCTAAACCCTAAGCCCTAAACCCGAAGCCCCTACACACTAAACCCCCAAACCCTAAACCCCTAAACCCCAAACCCCTCAACCCCTAAACCCCCACACCCCTAAACCCCTAAACCCTACTACCGGAGGCCTACCCTGCAGCCATAACTGTGGCTGGATTTAGCGGCTTGGATGGTCTTGGGGCTTAGGGTTTCGAGATTTAGTTTAAGGTTTACGGCTTTCTTGGTGTTTGGGGTGCAGGATTTAGTTTCGGGCTTAGGATTTAGGGCTTGTGGTTTAGGATTTCGGGTAAATATAGTCTTGGGGTTCTGGGGGTTAGGACGGATTTAGTTTAGGTTTCGTATTTTAGGGAAAAGGGTTTAGGGCCCAGGTGTCAGGATCTGTCGAAATAGTGTTTGGTTGCGGGGTGTGTTAAGGTCCCACCACGCCGAAATGTCAAATAGTCCCTCTTAAGTAGATAGAATACCGCTTTGGGCTTCCCCGTGTTCTATCCTCCTAAGGAGAACTATAATTTGCTATGGCTTGCTGTAAGTAAGTCTTGCCTGATGTGTTTTGTTGATGCTTCCTTGTCAGGGATGAGGGGAGCGATTCTTTTTACGGGATATGCTTGCTGCTCGCACGACCTAACCTGAATGACGGACTACCACCACAGGAAGGGATCCGTTTTGCTGGTTTCGACCGTTCTTGGGATGAGACACAATTCGTCCTATCACGTCTAGTGAAGTGAACATTACTGTTCTGCTTGGGACTTGGAGCCTTGTGTAACAATTAGCTCCATTGGGCATTACCGGCTTTCTGTTCATACCTTGCACATCGCTGTTGCTGCAGACGGTGAGCTAGCTTACCAATGTCCAATGCAACTAAATGTGATACTCGGTCTGGCATGGGTGCCCGCAAAGAAGATACTTCTCAGCAGAAGACTTTCGACCTTTGAGTGGTTACAATGCCCTGCCTCTCAGCATTCAGATTCGGAGCATGGTCCGTTGGAATTTCACGAAGAGGGGCTGGAGAAGGGAGTCTTATAACCTCATATGAGCTATAGTCTAAACTCCTTAAAGGGGGTTATATGGGGAATTATATAGGGGACTACTATAGGGGTTATTAAGGGGGATACTAGGAGTTTAGACAATGGCTCATATAAGCCCAATATAGCAACTAGACCGACCACCCCGGAAATCTCATGCCATCCCAGGCTTCCCTAGCATGGAGCACTACTGGCAGGTGCAGCGCAGCATGTTTTGGCCCTTGAATTCGAGGTTAGTAGGGAATGGAGGAAAGGATCCCTATAGTAGCCTGTATAGATACTCCTCTTCATAGATTCATAGTAGCTCCCACATCCAGTTCCTTCCCCAGTAAAGCCCTATGCTCTTCAACATCTCTTCAACCTAAGCTTTGGATCATTGCTCTAAACTGTCTGGAGTGTCAAGGCATCTCCGTGCTAGCGCTCTGAACCTTAAAGCCCTTGAAGTTCAGGTATTTGTTTAGGGATTAGGCTAGATCCTCGACGCAGACTCCAATCCCCGGACCCTAAAGCCTAAACCCTAAACCCTACACTACTAGACGTAGCGAACCAGGTACGAATGCCTTGGGCATAGTCTATGTCGCGAAACGGGCATGTATAGATGGGATACGGTTCAAATCGCGAATGCTTCGTGGGTGCTTAGTGTACTAAGAATCCCATTGCTATTCTAAAGCCTTACCTCTTCAGGTCCTTGATCCAGCCATAATCTTTTTTTCTGGGTTTGAGTGAGCGTAGAACTTTACAACAATCGCCAGTGCTACGTCGATGTACAGCCCCCCTTAAGTGTATGAATATGGCTTTGGGTATATCATAATAAGATCTCCATATACCCCATATTCTATCTACTTAAGGGGGACTATACAGTTGGGGCACCAGAACAACCAAGGTTTATCTGAGATCCCCAGCACGAAGCATAGAGCCCCACACATCCAACCCTCAGTAACTCGTAAGTAGAATGTAGAAGCCTGAACAACCTACAGCATTATAGGGATGTTGTCTAGCCGGTTATAATTGCCAATTCGTGCTTCTCATAAACCCTCAATGAAAAGCTTGGTTGGGAGAGGGCAAGGGTTCCAGGGAAGATTAGGCAGGGTGGACGCTTCATTGCCATGCAGACGCATGAAATGGTTCTGTGTCCTAGCCCGCCTTATTTTGAACCCCGTCTGCGTGATCACCTCAAACCCTGAGCCCCGAAACATTATGCAACAACTTGTTTCGATGTCTCTTCCTTTACCACATAGGTCATCCGCATCTCTCTAAAGATATATTACACGCATAGTAGTGCAGCTCTCTGTATCCTGGAGCCCTTTCCAAGACTGTGAAGGATTTTTCTCCCCCTTGGTGAACACCAATTAAGACTCCCCCAAGCCAAACCTGTGGCTCCATTTACCTACAGCTTCATGAGTTCTACCTACTAAAACAGGAGGTAGTTACTACCAAACTATAGGTAAATGGAGCCAAGCCGTAGGCCGCAGACCCACCCCCAAACTAGGTTGCTGTTAAGGAACTTCATTTAAGTTACTATATTGGGGAAACCCTATTATTTACTATATATACCCATTATGGCAACCCTAAACCCTAAACCCTATACCCATTATGGTAACTTAAGTTAAGTTCCTTCACAGCAACCCAACAAATTGCCGAGTCTAAGTCGATAGGCTCAAAAGCTCTGCTCCTTACCCGCGGGCTCATAGGTACATTTTAACTCTGAACCTTAAAACCCAAAACCCTATACCCTAAACCCTAGACCCTAGACCCTAGACCCTAAACCCTACCATAAGTCTCTGCTTACAGCTCCGGATCAGGCAGCGCCCTTCATCGGGCAAGATGAGTCGCTCGTTCGTAGTATCGCTGGCGCAGCGACGGTGGACGAGGCATCCATACATCCAAACGTGAACATGTGTACGTGTACATGTGCATATCCACATACATGTGCATCCATGTTTGTACGTGTACATGTTTGCGCGTATCTCTACAATTATGCATAGATATGTGTGTGCATGCATACGGTGAGCAGGTATGTAGTCCTGCGAAGGTCTCTACATGTGTTCAGATACATAGACATACTGCATTTCTTCTTTGGCCCCAATGGGTTTGGAAAGGAACCTGTATGTGGGTGATTGTCAAAATTATGGCCCCTTTTTGGATCCCTAGTATAATACGGCACCTAATATTTAGGGTACTCAAAAAGGGACCATCATTTTGACAACCACCCATGTGAAGGGTTTTAGGTTTAGGTACGTCACAGGGCTACCTGCATGTTTGGGAGTTCCGGAAGTGAGCGACGCAGGCTCCAGATTTCCAATGGGAAGCAACTACGAAAACGAGCCATACGGTGGATAAAACAAATCCTGCATGACCTTAGGTACCTTATACCTTGGGAGTTATGGTACTATAGTATACTAAGGTGATGGAGGATTTTTAGTATCAACCGTAGTGCCGCTTCGGCTGTATGATACGGGCTGCCATAGGCTGTTTGATTCCTAACTCGCATATGAGCTCTAGTCTAAGCTCCCTGAAGGGGGGTGATATAAGGGGTCATGTGAGGAACTACATAGGGGTTATGAAGGGGATATTAGGAGTTCAGACTATAGCTTAAATGGTATCCGTGAAAAACCTCTGCGCGCTTTGAAAGCAACCTCACCCTGATCTTTCAAAGACCTGCGGTTTTTAAGGCGCCTAATGTAGAAGGCCGTAACCTTCATAGAACTTTAGCATAACAATAAACCCCCAAAACCCATTCCAATTATCTGGGCCTCTATACTAAGCTGTTGGCCTTTAGCCTCTCAGCTCAAAAGAACCTCAAACTTGTGCGCTGCGCCCACAGAACTCTGGACACGTAGTGCGCCGCCTCGAAACAAAACTGTGAGAATCTTTGGGACCCCACCCTCTGTGCGGAACACGGTGTAAAACTCAACCTCTGACAGTTTCGGGCAAACTCCTTCTTACTTTCTGCAAACATTTCTTTAAAAACCTGCAAGCCCAAAAGAGTCTCTCTAAAGGTTGCAAACATGTTACCCCAGGTCCAGGTAGAAAATATCACCCCCAACAAAGCCAGCGTGTGTTTTTCGCATCGCCAGGCGCTGATTCTCGCCGGAGGCGCGGCGCCGAGTGCCCAAAGAAGCGATTTCCGAGAGAGGCGGGAGCATTCGGAATGGTTCTTCCGCTAGAATGAGGAGTAACTACTTTGCTAAGCTAGTCACTCGCAAGTATAGGCAATAAACATCCATGTGCTGCTGCGGTCATGTTAGGCAAGTGACAGGGGCCTTACCTGACCTAAATGATGGTTTATGTAGAACCCATCAGGTCATTGAAGGTGCTTGTGTAGCTGTATTGATGTGTTGGGCCAGGCTTCCTGTTGTCCAGGGTTTGTTCCTACTGTAGACTCCTGCCTGTAGTCCCACAGTACTCGGCATACGAAACGGAACAGGCCCAAAGCCCGAAGCCCTGAATTGTGTGGTGCGCTCGGGCTGAACCGTTGGAGTTTTGCGGTTGCGGCGTTAGAGAATGTGACATGTTTTTGACCCGACAATTGCCTTCCATTGAATATGTGTACCTCTCAACCTAGACCCTCCTTCTACCCTTGGTATACTCTAAATGCTTACCATTGGGGGCCATGTACCCTTGTTTAACTGGGCAATTCTAAGCGACCTCACCCGACCTAACTCTAAATGGTTGTGTTTACATAGAGAGAATAGTACCAAAATGGCCTGAATATGGGAATGTAAGGGCGCAAGGAGGGTCCTGGAAATAATGAAGACGCCAGTCGTCCTGTTTTGGTTCTTAGTGTTCCTTTTAGGGTGTAGGGTTTAGGGATAGCCTGGGATTCCCCGTCGGTAAGCACCTCAAACCCTCAAACTCCCACAAGCGTAATGTGCAAGTCTAGACTGAAAAGTCACTTGTTTTTCCCCAAATGTAGCTATAGTCAGCTATAGTAGTATATACCCCAATGCTCTAGTCAAATAAGGAGGCCGCCCCCCCACACATCCACAAACCCTAAGCTAAGCGCGGATACGCTCGCGTGTACATGTTTGTATCAGAATACCCTGATTCCATTTTCACACTCCAGTGCCTTTTCCACTCGTTTCTCCTCCATGTCGCTACTTGGGCCCCTACACTAGGCAGAGCCTTGGAAAACTGACACTCCCAAACTGCTGTCCTACACTGCTGTCCTACACTGCGGGCTTCTGAGCAGTTAGGATAGGACTTTCATGATGCTGTTGTTGCGTAAGAATTGGACGGAAAGGCTTCTAGGTTACAAGTTCCGCAAGCCTTAAGTATGCACCCTTACAGTCTGTACCCTCTGACAGCATCCTTTTCTCCATACGTGTAGCACATTGTGAGCCTGAAGCCTAAACTCTGTATTCCTCTCCCCGAAAATCGAACCCCCCTCAATATTAGATACTCCCCATTATGGTATATTGCAATATATTGGGAGTATTTAACATCAGGGTGGGCGGTGTGTTTAATATTAGGGGGAGAGGATTAGTCGCACGAAAGGTTGAGGTCTTTCGAAGCAGTCCTCTCAAAATCCCTACAGGGGATCCCCTTTCGTTCCCTGATACGTACTCTCTACGTATCCCCAAATTCCACAGGGTGTCTGTTTTTTTTTGAAGCCCAAAATACTGCAAACCCTGAGAGACCATCTTCTCCGAACTCCTAAACATTAAGCCCACCCGGGCACTAGAGAGAAGCAACGACAGAGGCGGCTCGAACTACTGGCGGAAGGGCTAAAGGCAAAGGCGCGAGCAAGCGGGCAATTACTTGAAGGCTCTCTTTCTCTTGGTAAGTCTACTGTAGCAATGGGGGCCAAATGAGGGATATGGGGCTCAGTAACAGGGAGTCATTCAAGATGGAATTGCTAAGTTGAAAGATCATCCAAGTATTTTGTAGAGTTTTGGGGCTTAGTACCCGGTGCATAGGTTTGAGGTTCAGGGTTCACAGTTAGGTTCTTCAGGTTTTATGGTTGAGGGCCCGCTATTCATTCCTTGTAGAACCAACACCAAAACACAACATCCACGGGAACGATCCCTTCAGACGAAGATTAACCCGCCCCCGCACCCCATTAAAGGTGTCCCTCAGTATACAAGGTCTCTCATGGGGAATAATTTATATTGGGGGCGGGGTGTTTATCTAGCATTAGTATGAAGGTTGGAATGAGGCTCATTTTGAAGGCAGGGGATTCAACATAACAGCTGTCAGCATCAGCCTTTAGGGCATAGGCTGCAAGTGGTAAACTGCGGCTTTAAGCTTAGGTCCAGGGCTTTGATTCTGTAGGTTTATAAACTTAAGGTTTTATAAGGCTCTAAGTTTGCAGGTTTAGGGTTTCGGGCTTACCATCTAGGCCGAGGCTGGGGAAGGATTGACAATGCCTGCCCCTTTTCTAAAACATTCCCAACCCTGCCATTTAAACAATCCCCTTACCTAGCGCCTGGGATTTCGGTAAGGGCTATGTCTTGTGATAGAATACAGGGGAACATGATAATAAAAGAGGTAGGCGTGAGACCCTACATAGTGCTATATAACCTTACGCACACGATATAACCTTAATAACATGATAGCCCTGAACCCTAAACACTGAATCCTATACCCGAAGGGTTCAGGGTTTACGGTTTAGGTGAGTCTGTATACTTACTAATACTTGCTAAGCATATACTTAGCCAAACCTTGTACTTAATCTTTATTACCAAAACCCAAATTCCCAATTTTGGGTGTTTGGACCCCCTGGCTGGGATCTGAACATGTAATAGCTCCGCAAGCAACTGGCTTACCTTCGCTGGCCTTGCCCGCACAACCACGAAACCTGGAGCAGATATTTCGGAAGTGATAGACGTCTTCAGGGACCTTTCTAGGGCTTAGGGTTCCATGTTTTCGCTCTTGGGGAGCGCAAGAAAAGTTACAAGCTGCACGCATACCCTGTTCCACACCAACATGGAATCGAAATAATGTAGACCCCTAATTACTAAACCCCTGCTGTTAATCGGGATCATAATAAGGATCCTAATTGAGGCCCTTAAAAGGAGGGGGTTTATGAATCACGGGTCTACATTGGCAGCTTCACAGTGGCCTCTAAAGGGCATTTTGTGGGATTCCATGTTAGCTTGGCGCAGGGTAACTCTTAAACCCTAACCCCAACCCCCCGGTACCCCCTGCCCCTAATCTCTAACCGTAAAACTTGTGTTAAGCCCCCACACAGTAATAGCGTTATACGAGAAAGATGTAGGGACCTTACTATCATTACCATTGTCTCTTGTGGTCACTATTAGAGGGCAGGGGCCCAACCCAAGTCCGCCAAACCCTGCAACCCTAAGCTGCGAGCTTCCGCGCATTTTCGGGAGGCGTCTCAGTGTCCAGCTTTCGCCACGGAGCCTTGCCAAAAGGGCAAATTTCAAGGTCTAGGGTTCAAGTTAAGGGTTCAAGGGTTTAAGGAGCGAAAAGACCCTGAATGCATACACCTTCTTGGTTTAGAGCATGACCAGAAGTCATTGCTGTGGGCCCTCAGTCTCGTCGGACCATGGAGTTTCAGTTTCTGGCGTTTAGGGGGTGTCAAGGCGGTGTTAGGACTTACTAGCGCTAGGTAACTCAATCTAGGCCATCATAGGCCCGTTTTGGGAGTAAATACTCGCAATGCGCTGGGTGCCCAAACACTGGGCTGAACAGGGACCAGGATTTCGACTACCTCTCTGACACATCAGCGTGAAAGTTGGGCTTAGAGAGATACCCAACAAAAACCCTGTGTACCTACAGCCTCTGCCTACCCTCTGTTAAGGCCTACATACCGACTACTAGCAGCCATGCGTCCCCAAGTAATGGTAGTAGGAGGGTCAAGGGCAGAGCTCAGAAGCCTGTTGCAAAAAAGCTTGGTAGACAACTTCCGAAGCCCTGGATGCCTACGGAGAGGGTTTAGGGTTTAGGGGGTTTGTGTGGGCAACGGGGCCCTGATGCTTGATGGACAATGCGGTAGGTGCTTTTTTCTTTTCCATTTCTTCATTCCCTGCTAGCCCTCAACAGTGTCCCGAAACCCTAGAGCTGGTGCTCAGGCGCTCCAAGCCACGGGCGACAAGACTCTCGTCTTCGTAGACATGGACCCATGGGCGGGCATGCAAGCACCAGGCCTGCGTGGGGATTTAGATGTGGTGGGCTTTTGCGGAATTGGGGTCTGGGGTGTAGCTTCCAGGAGGGTGAGGGAGAGTTAGTTTGGTTGCTATGGTTCCTGCTTCCCCTAAGATCACAAAGTAGACAGGTCTCATATAAGTCCCCAAAACCTGTATAGGATAAGCGTCCCCAAAGACGTTCTTGCACAGTAGACCTCTAGGGAACTCAGCAATGGCTACACACAATGCCTTGTCTTTGCAACCTGCAGTGCCAGTCATTGAAGGTAACCTTAAGATGTGGCGGTTTGCAGTACGAGGCGCCCCTTCGGAGTCCCTCTAAGAATAGTTTTTTGGGGGTCTATATTAGAGTTCCACGTTTATGGAAGTTGTCATGTAAGTCTGAGTAGCAAAATGCATTTTTGTCTCGGGCCGAAATATACGCTAATAGCAGCATTCATCCCTTCCGCCAACAACCAAGCAATGAACCCCCCGCCCCCTCGCTATTCATCTATCTATATATTATATATACATTATATACTATATTATATACATTATATATTATATCTATATACAGTTTATGATAGACTTGTGCTACAGACTAGGGGAACATGGCATGTATTATTACGGGCTGCCTGTTGCCCGGGAGCAACTGGGCTCAGCAAGGCTGAACACTGTTGCTTGCCAACCCTAAAGCCTACCCAAAACCCTAGGGTTTAGGGTTTTGGGTTTTGGGTTTTTACTAAACCTTGCAATCCAAGCTAGGGTTGCCTAGCAGACTTCTCCTGAGATCTAGGTAAGGGAAGCCCAAGTTACAACCATGTGAGCTATAATGCAAAACTCCTTAAAGGGTTTTCTTGGGAGATAATATATAGGGGAGTATTAAATACGGATTATTAGGAGGAGACTAGGAGTTTAGTTTAGACTACGGCTCATGTGCGTTTAGGGGGTAGGGTTTATTCTGCAGTCTCTTGTGGGAGTGATGGAAAGCATTCGCCCTTGGAAAGGAAAACCCACATTATGACCAAGGACTGTCCTGTACACTCACATAGTTACTCGTGTAGAAACAACAGTGTTTGCTGATAAGCCTGCCTAGAATGTGACAGGTGGTTTGGCAACAGGCCAGAACGCCGTTGGCAAGGCCAGGTAGCTGAGAGGGGTCCTGACATGTCCCGGCTGGACTGCTTGGGATTACTTATTTGGATCAAGTTCCCTGATTCTGGTAGACATGCTGCACTAAACCCTCAACCTAAACCTTTTCAGTTGCCTTTTCATTCCCTGTAGTTTTGATCTTGCAGTGACACGGCCCCAGGGGCCCCCACGGAAAGCCCTCAGATTCGCAAGTTGGTATTTCTCGGATTGGGGGCCACCCCTATGTACTAGGAGGACTCCCCTCCCTGTAATAGTGACTATGAGGGATAATGCTGATTGTATTTAGGATGTGTGATAGTCCATTATATCAATACTGTCAGGATGAGGGGGGTCCAGCTAAGCTACGTACCTCTGATCGGTACGAGGCCCTTAACTTTACGTAAACCCCAAACACATATCCAGAAACCCTAAACCATAAACACATATCCGTAAAACCCTAAGCACATATCCCTAAGCCCTAAACCTTAAACACATATCCGTAAACCCTCAACACATACCCTAAGGGTCCAAGTACCCAATAATCACATACTTACCCA
The DNA here is from genome assembly GCA_905231905.1 of Symbiodinium pilosum. Taxonomy (NCBI): domain Eukaryota; class Dinophyceae; order Suessiales; family Symbiodiniaceae; genus Symbiodinium; species Symbiodinium pilosum. The sequence goes on along the minus strand of CAJNIZ010026169.1, from coordinate 4,770 downwards.
AAGCCTACACAAAAAATTCCTATTACCCAAATCCCAAAAGTACCTAATTATTGGGTACATGGACCCTCTGGGAGATGCCTAAGCCCCAAACCCCTCAAATACGTAGGTTCCGCTGCAGCAGGGGTGAGGCATAGGAGTGCCGATTTGAGGTTTCAGGGATTAGGGTTAAGGGTTTAGGGTTTAGAGTTAAGGGTTTAGGGTAAGGGTTTAGGGTTAAGGGTGTAGGGTTTAGGGTTAAGGCTTCAGGGTTCAGGGTTCACGGTTTAGGGTATGTCCTCTGTTTTGCATCTCGTTCTAACTTCTATTCTTGATAGGAACGCGGTGCAAAGGACCTTGGCAAGACTATCATCCCAAGCCCCTAGCCTCTGTGTCTCAGAAAGGGCACCTTCCAACAAAGGCAGGCGATTTGGGAAAGTCTAGCGAATCCAAAGTGTCCGGTACACCTTTTCTTACAGCCGGAAGCATGAAACCCTTTCCAAAAGCAAATCTACGTAAAGATCTGAACAACTTGTTCGCGCAACAACCATAAACAATGTTCTTGCTTTTGTTGATGCCCTAGCTGCCGCAACTGTTTTTTGTTTGGTCAGTCTTTGATCTGTTCTGATGCTTACTTTTCAGTGGTGTTGCATGTGCGGACGTTGCGGTTCGTAGCCTTTCCCGCAAAGGCCCTGATGGAGCTTCGCGCTCACCTACGAGGTAGCTGAGAGCGCAAGATTGCCTTTTTGGCGAGGTCCACGCAGTTGAAGACAGAGGGCTGGTATGGGAGCTTGCGAAAAGGGTGGAGAATTTTTGGATGCCTTGATGTACGGAACCCCCACCTTTGAGCATATGATCCCGTAAATAAACCCTATTTAGGACTATTGACTATAGCTCATTCGGGCCCAATCCGGATTCTATATCCTGCATGTGCTCTGTGGCTCAAGTGCATATTGTTTCAGTACCGGCAAGGCCCTATCCAGTTTTATAGAGGCGCCTCAACGTGGTTTGGGGTTCAATTAGGGTTTACCCCAGGATGGTTTGAGGGTTTCCCAAACCAGCCTCAGAGGCTTTAGCGATTGCATAAGCCTAGAGACTAGCTCCCACTTGACAAGACTTTTATCATGGTATCTGAAGATGTTGAGTTCGTCACACCAAAGGTACCATTAATCCAATCCCTAACTTCGCCCCCCTACTATGCGATATTCCCAGCATATTATTGTATGCGACAATGAGAATGAGAACAGTTGAATTGAAGGGTTGGCGGATTATGTTCGGACGCTTGTCAAGAAAGTCATGTCTACTTTGGCAGTCCTTTTGAACTTCTGCTGTTTGTAGGTTCAGGGCTCACAAAAGAACAGCAACAGGTAGAACATGTAAGCGAGTCTCCAAAAATTAAGGGCCCCTTTTTGGGAGTCGCTCTAACAAACGTTTTACTGTGTTGGGGCGTCTACGGTGTAGTTATGGAACTCCCAAGTGTAGATAAAGGCTGGTTTACAGTGTCTTGAGATACGGGGACACTGGTCCGCCAAACAGACAATCTTTCGATATGGAGTGCCTTGAGCATGGCCGCCCCAGGGCGGTTTTCATCATCCGCGGGCATCACCCGTGAAACCATCAAACCCATGGTAATGAACCGGTTAGGTCATTTAAGGCTTATCGAGCATCAAGTAGGTACTCCTGCTAGTGTGAAAAAAAGTTCCTGGGTATCGCCCCCGCATGAAGACAAGACCACCGCCTAATTCCCTTTACGTACGCTCCTCTTGGCAGCGCTCTAAAGAATAAAACCGTCCCGAAGACATTCTTTTTACGTGAGGCATCGTTACAGAGAATTTTGAAGTGGTGCATCAGCCTTTACGTGGCAGTGTCAAACAGCAAAACGTACTCTGTTGTTTCGGATGCTGTCCGAAATCTAGATAGACGTCGGTTGTCTTGCTTTGTCTTGCACGCAAGAACATTCTCGCGCCAAGGTTGTTCAAATCACACTCACGAAATGAATGGATTACTGTTAGCTCCTCAATTAGTACAGTTTAGCCGCTTAGCCACAGGGATGCCGCCATGGCCAATCTTCTAAACGATTTTCCCCCAGCCTACAGCAGCGCACAAATATTCTAGGCTTTCCTGGCTTTCCTGAAAAGAGTTTCCAGTTGTTGCTAACAATTTGATATTGACAGGGTGCGATGACAGATTCAGATATTCTACTTGAAGCGCATTGAAGACCCTCATAAAATAAGGTCCCACATATGACTCTTATGTACTGTTATAGGGTGGTGGCATCATCCAACCGAAGCACGTAATCCCAAATGTACACAAGGTGCTTTGGTCGGCAGCCTGTCCAGGGGTCTCGGGTTTAGGGGGGAGAATCTGCGAATGCCAGCAGCTCTGATGCTTCTAAATCCGTAGGTGCCCTGCAAAGGATGTTGAAAACTGGCCCTTTTCCGGCCGCTACAGAACACGCAGGCCATAAAATGGCTCTGGTAGACAGGTAGAGATCTGGCAACAATCCTGAGCCCCAAATCCCAAGTCTCATAAAAACTACCGTAGCTCAGTTGTAGGTTACCTTTTCAAAGCCCTGCAGGACTCCCATGGAATAGGACCGCAGTTGCTACCTCTGGCTTTTTACGGTTTAGGGGTTCAGGGCTTAGGGGTTTAAGGGCCATTAAATCAGGATCCCTATTGTAATACCTATTGAGGCGAGGGATTTGATTAATCGGGGGTCTACACCCAAGCCCTTTGAACCTTAAACCCAAAATCCTAAGCCCTTAACCCAATCACGGGTCTACATTAGGAGATGTTTATCCGTGACAAAGCAACCTCACAGCTACGGGGTACGACAGGCCAAGATGCCTGCAGTTGACCACGAAGCCACGAAGCAAATTAACATGAGCCATACTCTAAACTCCTCCAAGGGGTGCTATATAGGGGATTCTATAGGGGACTACTATAGGGGTTGTTAAGGGGGATACCAGGACTTTAGACTATGGCTCATATCATCATTACTATCATTATTGGGTAGCACTATTAGTACAAGTCTTGTTTTTACTCTTATAAGCTTTAGCGGCCTGATCCGACCACCTTCAATGGTGGTCTAGATGGTAGTTTCCACATATTAGGGAAATCTATAATCCTTACTATAGGGAC
>CAJNIZ010026158.1:46087-60221 GCA_905231905.1 Symbiodinium pilosum | reverse complement strand
GTCGTCGTCAGCAGTCGTCGTCGTCAGCAGTCGTCGTCGTCGTCAGCCGTCGTCGTCGTCGTCGTCGTCGTCGTCGTCGTCAGCCGTCGTCGTCGTCGTCGTCGTCGTAGCAGCAGCAGCGGCAGCAGCAGCAGGAGTAGTAGTAGTAGTAGTAGTAGTAGTATGAGGAGGAGTAGTTGTAGTAGGAGTAGGAGTAGCAGTAGGAGTAGGAGTAGGAGTAGGGGTAGCAGCAGCAGCAAAGTAGAAGCAGAAGTGGAAGTGGGCGTAGTAGTATACTCTCAATAAGGCTCCTGAATATCAGCGCAATATGGTGGGGGCAGTATCAAAGCTGGATTGAGCCAGTTCTAGTCTTGCGGTCCTTGTAAATCAGTTGCAGGAGGAATCATGGTTCTGATTCATAATAGCCTCCACCTACAACTTTTGAATCACCTTCAGTTGTTGGAGCCATGTATTCAATGTATTCCCTTCCCCCAGAAGAGCTGCCTCGTTCCACATGGGTAGTTCCCAAAATTAGGGTCCTATTTTGGTGCCCCTAAATATGAGGTGCCGCAATAAAAATCTATAACGACAATGGCCCATCATTTTGAGAATAACCCAAATGTTACAAGTTCTCAGTACATGCTCATGGCGACTTCCTGAGAATTAGCGTGACTAGAGGAGGCCCATGTCGAATAAGAGCGGGTAAGCCTTTTGGAATCTTTAACTACTGGCCTTTGGTTAGCTGGGAATGAAGGAATGGAAAAGAAAATGGAAACTACTAGAATAGGTTTTATAGGGCCTACTATAAGTATCCATTCCTTCATAGCTAGCTGACCAAGGTAAGACTAAGGTTGGACAGCAACTTGCTCAATCGCCTCTCCTCGCTGGGATCTCAGCCATTTTTTGCATTCATGCCGCCACCTCTGACGCTGGTAGCTCGACATAAAGTCTGAACCTAGTGCGTCTACACGTCCAAAGAGGATTCCTTCATACAAGCTGGGCAAGGCTGGAAGTCGTGCCCAGGCGATGCCTCAAATAAAAAATCTCATCCCCTGATACCAAGCAGCCTATGCAATGCTTCTCACAGCACTACTTGCTGGTTCTCAGTAGGGAGTAAGGGAGTATCCTAATGGAAATGGTTCCCTCACAGAACCAGTAAGATTAAGTCTAAAGCCACTTGGGGAGTGCAGGTTTCATGTAGGGACTATCAGGCTTATGTGCCGCTTCCATGGTTTCTGTTTACACCAGGCTCCTTTTGCATACGCTTTACTTAGTTGTTCTCAGTGAGGAATACGGGAATGTATTCTAGAGGGGCTACATAGGGATTAGATTCCCTCATTCCCTACTAAGAACCAGTAAAACTTTACGAAAGGTCCCTAACCTAAACCCGACACAACAGTCTGTACACATGCTTCCGTGCACAAATTACGCCTTTTTGGAACTCTTCATGTGACATTGTTCTCAAGAAAATATAGCCGTAACGCCAAAAGCTCCCTCACTTCTTTTGTGCATAGTTGCGTTCAGGCTTGTAAATCTTGGGCTGCAGCATAGTAGCAACGCGGGGCCAAATACTTTGAATGAGATTCTTGCCTAGACGGCTAAGTACAGTGCACATTAAGCTGTCCTGCATGCCCCTGCGTACCTTATACCTTGGGAACTCTGGCACTGTGGTAAACTAAGCTCATGCAGGACTTTTAGCATCAACAGTATCCAGGAGGACCTGCGGGGAGATGACCTTCCTGATTCTGTAGGCTTTTGCCAAAAGTCACAATGTCAACAACATGAAGAGTCACAATGACAACAGAATGATCCGGAATTTAGGGGGGCTTTACAAGAGTAACTAGGTAGTCATAGTTCTAGGATTTGGATGATGCAGGGGATTAACCGCTATTTTTAAGTAGAACAAAGCATTCGTCATATTGGAAACGCTGTTCCAGACAAGAAGTTCTGTTTTGAAACAGAACTTCCCCCCATGTGTCCACCACATCGTGTAGCTCGTGTTGTCGGGACGCCCCCGAATGCCTCATCGTCTTCCAAAATATCCACCAAATCCCAGCCCAAGTGCTTAATCACCACGTTCCTAGAAACCCCAAACCCCAAACACTCAACCGTGTGGAGAAACGCATCCCCCTAGGCTGAACCCAACAGATCTGTCTCCAGCTCAAATGGATCGACTTCAAACGCTGCTCCAGGCCGCATAGGGCTGTGTGGGGATAATGTAGGGTCATATTTAGGGGACATGAGCCACTGTCTAAACTCCTAGCAGCCCCCTTAATAACCCCTATAGTAGTCCCGTATATAATCCCCTATATAACCCCATTTAAGGAGTTTAGACTATAGCCCAGATGGGGTTGTGTACGGGGAAGGAAATGGAAACTACTACTTGGGGTTTAGGGTGTGACGCTTAGGGTTTAGGGCAGCCCGGAGGAGAAGAATACAGAAACTACATTGTGTTGTAGGGTTTAGGGTTTAGGGGAAATTCCGAAAAGACGATGAAAACTACGTACATATTCTGAGGTTCAGGGTTGAGGAGTATGAAGTTAGGGTTTCTGCTGCAATGGCCATTGCCCAACCAACTTTATCCAACAAGTCGAAAAATCAACGCCATCTTGATCTCCAAGTCTATCTTGGATGTGCGCGTTTCTAGGAAGGCTGTGTTTATTCGTATTTCTACAGGGTTTAGGATTTAGGATTAAGGGGGTTGGGTTGCTCTAACCAGGTTCCACTTAGCAGCCGCCCATGCTGGTAGCGCGTCCAACGAAGATGACTGACCGACCGTGGATAGGGTTTAGGGGTTCAGGGTTTGTAGTCCCCCTTAAGTAGATAGAATATGGCTTGGGTATATGTTCATAAGATCCCCATATACCCCATATTCTGTCAGTTTAAGGGGGAGTATAATGTTCAGGGTTTAGGGTCCGGTACTGAATTAGATGACATTCTCCTCGTGATAGTTGTGTTTTATTACCCAAAAGGAGAGAACTGCTCCTCACCCCTAACAGTGACACCAGTAACAACAGCTGATATGATCACCTTTCTGTGCGCGAAGAAGTGAATATTCGATTGACATGAGTCGTGCAGCCCACCCTAAACCCTAAACCCTAACCTTAGACCCTAAACCCTATGTTAAGGGGTTATTAAGGGGGATACCAGGACTTCGAAACATTCATGCAGCCCACCCTGAACCCTAAATCTTTGCAGGTGCCCACCTTCTCGGAGAATCTGGAGGAGCGCTGCCCGGCTGTGGCAGCACTCGCCAGGCCAGGGGGCGGGGGACGTGGAACCGGTTGGAGGTTTTGGGCTTAGGTTTTAGGATTTGGGGGTTTAGCACAACGTGTAAAGATTTAGGGTGTTGGAGTTTGGGTTAAGGATTGAGGGCTTCAGAAAGAGCATCAGCATCCTCCTACCTCAATACCTGAAAAAGGAAAACCTAGCAGACAACATCCGATTTCCATGTTGAAATTGGTCGGCTCTTTCTGTGGGGTTCGGCCTTTTGTATTGCTGTGCCTGGGGTTCTAGCGCATAGGATCTCAGCCTTTGGGGTTTACAGTTTTGATGGGCTAGGTTAAGGATACTTAGGGATTGCATAGTGAAATTGTAACTAGCAGCATTCGACACACTGCTGGGGCTGCTTCCCAAGTATATACCATGTAGCTACCTGGAGCCTTTGGGCTTATGTTGCCTAGGTGGTTTCTATGCTTACGGGTTGCCACAACGTCCTCGAAGCTGAATACACCCGCTCCAAGCCCAGGAAGCCCCATCCTACGGGTTTAGGGTTGAGGGGTTTAGGGGTTTAGGGGTAAGGGTTTCGGGTACGCAAGCTGATCCAGCCCCTCAACCCCCAACGCCCTTTGAGACATGCTTTTGTGGGCCGCATGTGGAGGTAAAAGTGGAAGACCGACAGTTTAACGCCCCAGGCTCCCCCGGCAAATCTTTCTGGTGGGCCGGTTCTGATTGACATGGAACTGACATCCCAAAAATCTCCACGCAGACAGACACAAGCTCAAGTTCCAAAAGTTGGTCCTCGCAATGCCCAGCTTTACTGCCATGATCCCTATCTAGGTCCCATATGATATATTCTCTTATTCCGTACGAACCCAGTAAGCAATCGCTGACCCACATGAAGCCCTTGGAACTCGAAGTCCCATAGTCGTGCGTCCTTCCTGCCCTTGAGCTTCAAACTTGACTTGACACCTAAATCCATGATCAATTTCTGCAGACCAACCTGGCTGGGCCTTTACATACGGCTTTTCTCAGGAGTAGCGAGACCACACTGGGGTGTATAGAGTCTATAAGTATAGTCCCCCTTAAGTAGAATGGGGACCTTACTATAATATACCCCAAGCCATATTCTATCTACTTAACGGGGACTATAGAGAAGGAAGGGCCCAATCTCCGTACCAGAAGCCCAAGCCTGCACGCTCTTCAATTCGAATCCATGAGATGCTAGCTGAGCTATAGTCTACACTCGTTAAAGGGGGTTGTATAGGCGATTATACAGGGAACATCACACGAGCTAATAAGGGGGATACCTGGAGTTTAGGCCTTAAACCCTAAGCCCGAAACCCTTAATCCTACGTTATGGGGTTCTTCAGGGGATACGAGGAGTTTTGACTATAGCTCAGCTAAAAGGTGGTGCAGTGCCGTCGGAGGCGATAGCGAGGGTTTCACCGAGGCCCAAACTCTAGGGTTTAGGGTTTGGGGTTTAGGGGCTGGGCTTTGAGTTTAGGGTTCAGGGCTTAGGGTTTAGGAGATAGGGGTTATATGGAAGATTTGTAGGGGTTATATAGGCATTATCTAGGGGGCTCAAGGCTTCAGAGTTTAGAATTCAGGTTTTCAGCTCGAAAGAAAATGTTCGCTGGTTAATTTTGGAATTGTAAGGGTTTGTCACCTAGTGTGGGTTGGGGGCACGACGTGTGAAAGATTTTTCAATTGGAAGTGGTCAGGGTTTTGTATTCAGCGTTCGGGGAGAGCGGTTTGAGGATCCAGAAGTTGCAGACAATGCCCCCCAAACCCCACTGCCCAGAACACTCTTTCCCCGCCACTGCATGTAGAACCTCCCAAGCCCCCGAACATTCGTGAGCTCATGATTTTTTCAAAGGTTTAGTCACAATACCCCTATGATTTCGGAGAAGCCCCTTGTTTGAGCAGTAAATGCTAGTTTCTGCATTGTATTTGGGAGCATCAAGGGCTGCTTGAAGCAGCTGAAGGACGCCTCGTTTTTTAAGCACCCATGTTTTCCACATTTATCCCAACAGCTCCCGGCATTGGATTGTCCTTGTTTTCATTCTAGTCATGTTTCTCGAGTTTGATGTTTGCTCAAGGTCTTACTCTAGAAAGCACAGTGTGTTCAGGTTCCGCCAGTTTGGGTTGCTTTTTTCAGCAGCTAGGCCCTTACATAAGAACCATTAGGGTCCTTCATTTGGGAGCCCAACCCCAAATTGTAAATCCTAAACCCTAAATACATGCCAGCCCTCCTTTTAACAAAACTCTCGCATCTCTTGGGTAGTGATTTCACTCGTGCTCTAAATTTTGCACATTTATCGCCCGCGTCGTCCTGGTGTTGCTACATGTCATACACACTAACTGTGGAATCCAGACAAACTCAAAGCTTGACGTATGGTTTTCTAGACAGCTCAGAGAGGCTGTAGGTGTTAATCTCTCTACTCTATAATTTCAATCAGCTCCGTTTGGCTTCAAGCAGGTAAACGAGTGCTATCATCCCAAATGGTCTTCTCCGCGCAGTTGAGGCTACTCCTCCAATCTCCGCACTCGGATTTCCTGGGCCCCCTCCACCATGCTTGCTTCAGCCGTGCAAGCACCCTAAAGCCGGCCCTCCAGCCTGGCTTTGACTGAACATATGCCATGGAGTACTACTTACATGTTCTAGCAACTCATGAAGGCTTTCGGACGGACATGGTGCGCCCACAGCTGTACATCAACCGATATAGCACAAACTTCCCTGCACGATTGCTGGCGGCGCCCATTCGCCAACCTTCGTTGTTCAGCCTGCGCAGCTCTAGAAGCATTTGATAGTTGCCATAGAGCGGACTTTAATGAATCACGGGTCTACAGTCGATACCTTTGGTTAGCTAGGAATGAAGGATCCTTATAGTAGTCCCTGTGTAACCCATTATAACAGTCTCCACTTTCTTTTTCATTCCTTGATTCCCAGCTAACCAAATGCCAGTTTAGGAGCCCCAAGCCTAAGCCTGCATGCCCACCAGTTTCCCTAAACCCTACACCCTACACCCCACAAAGCCTAAACCTTAAAAAATCCAAAAACCCCAAACCCAAACCCTAAACTCAGAATTCTCATGAGGAGCCCCAAGCGTGCAGGCCCACCAGCTCCCTCAGAACCGACCGGGTCTCGGCGGCCTCCACGTCGCACCGGACCTCTGGCTTCTCAACGAGGCACCCCACAGGTCATCACTGGGTTTTGGGGGTTGAGGGTTTAGGGTTTAGGGATAATTGTTAGCAGAGAAGGGAAAGGAATCTGGGTAGCTCCCAAAATTATTGTCCCATTTTGGTACCCCTAACTATTAGGTGGCGCATGATCTGTAACCAAAATGGGCCCATAGTTTTGAGAATGACCCATATAGTAGCCACAAAACTAGAAGGCTATAAGATTTAGGGCTTAGGCGCCAGGAATCGAAAGTCCAGTGGAGAAGCGGATGGAAAACGAATTGGAGACTGGGGGCTTACCGGGATATAGAGGGGTTAGGGTTTAGGGTCAACTCTTTGGTTGTTAGTAGGGAAGCCAGGAATAGAAAAGAAAGCTGAACGCGGGTCAGGGTTGAAGGCTTAGGGATTATGATGATGATGATGATGATGATGATCCCTAAACCCTTAAATCCTAAGCCCTAAGCCCTAAACCCTAAACCCTAAATCCTAAATCCTAGACCCCCAGACCCTAAACCTCTAAACCCTAAACCCTAATGTAAGGGCTGTCGTAGGGATCCATGCTTCCGATTCCTACCAACAGGTACGAGAAGCTAGTAAGAGTAGCACATGCAGAAACAAGAGGCTACGCGTGGGTTTTACCCCAAACGTTACATGTTTAAGACTTCTTGTTTCGCGGCCTACATCAAACATAGACTCTAAACCCTGAACCCTAAACCCATAGATCTGCGGTTTTTCCTCCGGGCTGCAAGTTGTAGGCTTAGTGCAGGGGGTCGAATTGCCGATGTTCTGCTTTGCTGTTCTGTTAGGGCCTGTTTGGTTTTCTTGCTCTTGCAACCTAGGCTTGGCTAGAACTCGTAATGGCCCTTGTCCTTAGGGTTGAGGGTTTAGGGTTTAGGGTCTTTACTTGTATGGCTGTGCCTGGACATTTTAACTGGATCCCTCAAGCCCCCAACTGTTGTACTGTGGGAGCCTAAACAGTTAACATTATCATGGTGAGAACTGCTTGAGTTCCGTTATACAATAATTACAGAAGGATTCTAGAACCGAAATATAGGCAATGTTTGAAGTTTCCTTCATTATCCGCATCTCCTGCACCATGGCATTTCTTGGATACTTGGAGAAGCGAGTAGGGACGAGGTGGACCCCTACCCTGTACTAGTACTAGTGGTATAATAGGAAAATGATGCGACCCTAGGACAAAGAAATTTCCTCGAATAGTGTCTAGTGCTGGGTGGGGGGTTCACCTCAAGCAGGTAGGTCATCAAGGTTTCTGCTGGAAAGAAGCTTGGATAGAACTAGCTATGCGTCTCGATGGGTCCTGTAAGCCCACGAAAACCCTAAACCCTGCTTACTGCTCGCACCCAGTAACAGTTGCATGATATGTATATCATCATTTTAATATTTCCCCCTAGTATAGACTGTTCTTGGCTAGGGGCAATATGTTTCCTAGACCCGATTGACTGGTTACGAAGCCCCAGCCTCTCCTGACAAGTGCTGCTGCGACCATTATATTTAAGACCGGCATCACTAGCACAATTGCGTTTGATGATGATCTTGTTATTGCTGTCCTGATATTTATACTTTCTTCGTAGTCATTATTTTGTGGTCAAGCTCATTCTGCTCATCATGCTGTAACCGCTTGTTGACTAATCACCAAAATGCCAAACCAAGAAACCCCATGACCTCCCAAAACTTTTCTCCAGAAGGCTCCATGCTGATGCTACCCAATGCCCACAACCCAAACCCCCAAAACCTGAACCCCAAGCCCCAAACCCTGAACCCTCAATCGAACCACTACTGTTGATGCTAAATATATTGCATGAACTTGACATGCCAAACTCCCATAATTCCAAAGGTACAAGGTCCTTCGGGTGATGTAGGATGTCTAGTCTCAGCCCTATAATACCATTTTTCATCCCAGCTCCATCTATTTGCCTTTATTGGGGTTGTATATCCTCATAGAATCCCTATTATCCCGATGCATCCCTGTGTCTCCTTATGAGGATTTCTAGCACACACTGTAGAAACCCTTAAACCCTAACCTGAGTCCAACTGCTCGAAGAGCTCTAGATCTAGATGCGGTCTTGCTGCGGAGGGAGAGCACATCATGCGAAGTCCTGGCAATGCTAGTGCTGAAATTGTGGGTGAGGGTTCGACACAGAGGGGCACAGCGACCGGTGCCTCCTCATCTACTGAAGGTCCTCCAATGGCAGCGCGGCAAATCAAGGGTAATGCTACTGCCCAGACTGATCGGTAAAATCCTGTGCCGTGGAGCAGACGGAAAAGTCCGACGGCCATGACCCTATAGCTTTCCATTTTCTTTTCCGTTGTCTTTATTTAACCCCAATATATACCCTATGATACCATTATAGGAGCTTCCATTTTCTTTTCCATAATCATTATGTAAAGGATTCCCAGGATCCAGCGAATTGAGGTCCCCCATAATTGTAATTAGTATTAACTATTAATTAGTTATTATTAATTATATCTAATTATTGTTAATTACCCTAAGCCCTAAACCCTATTACCCGACCTGGATCGGTCTGAGTGTCGTGCAGGCATAAAAGGGGCGCTTATAACAAAAAACCTATTACCCTATTACCCTAAACCCTAAACCCTAAATCTTAAACCATCTCGGCCTTTGCAGGTTCAGCTTTCAGCGGTGCAGGACTTGACCGTGACGCGGCAGGGTGTCGGGTGCGCCTGGGCGGGAGGGGGGCTTGGGGGGTGGGAGGTTTGGGGTTTAGGGGTTGTTTTCGGGGCGTAGGGTTTATAATAAGAGGAGTTTGGTAATCCCAGCTTCCCCAAAAAGGACCCCATTCTCATCATATGAGAGTTATGTGAGGTCCTAATTTTGGGGTTAGGGTTGACAAATTTCTTGTTTTGTTTAGGGTGAGGGCAGGTGAATGATTTGTGTTGGCGGTTTCAGCTCGCTACTTGTAATGTCAATTTTGATTTTCTGCGGGATCTTTTCAGCAAATTAAATATGACTGACCAAACTTAAATGCCAACATCGTGGTTCTATGTTCTTGATACAGTTATAGTAATGGTACGAGCACACGTGCCTCAAATTGACTTCAAGATAATATTCATTTATGTCACTAGACTATTGGCAGGTGCGTTACCTTCCACGGCCTCACCGACTGTCGGGAGTTGGTCTACTGCCTGCCCGATGTAGTTGTGCTGAACCCCGGCGAGGCTGGGGTGTTTTGGGGGATTGATTTTGAGCTGAGGGTTTCATTCCTACCCAAAGTTTAGTCCATTTATACCCCCTATACAGGTACTACGGTCTCTTGTAAAGGCTTCCGAAACCCTCGGGTCCAACCCAAGGGTCCAACATAGAACCCCTTGAGTGTTGTCGGCTCTGGGCCAAGTACATGGCTCCTTTCATCTTGACGCGGGCGTTTCTCAACGGGGCCTAGGGATATTACCCCGAGAATGTAAAATCAAATGGCACAGAAAATGTAAAGTGAAATGAAGACTGGGACTGTGCAGTGGTTTAAAAGGACGGGGCTTCTCAAAACGACTAGGGATGTGTTCAGGGACTAAAAGGGGATCCAGCAGGTCTTATTAAGCATATGAAGCCCCCCCGCCCCGCTAATATTAAATACCATCCTTTTGGTATAGTCTACTAATATATTGGGAGTAATTAATAAATATTAGGGGGTGGAGAGGTTTTATTTAAGGGAATGGGAGTAGTAGCTTCATAGCCGTCATTGTTCTCACCATGGAAAATGCAGTGCAACCGAGGGCGGTTTTTCTCGCATTACGTCGACCGCTATCAGACTCTTTATGCAATTAGGGTTTTAGGGTCTAGGCTCATGAGGGGCTAAGGCTGAGGTCGCAGGAATTCAGAACAGATCCATACCTTTCTAGCTTCTAGTGCCGATTTTGGAGGTCCAAGAGTTGGGTTACAGCCACTCATGCTTCAGCTTTACAGTCTAATGGTTTAGGGTTTAAGAGGTTTTGGGTGAGGGTTTAAGGGTTTAGAGGGTAAGGGTTTGAGGGTTAAGGATTCTGGGTGTGTTGCTCATGGGAGGTTGGCGGCTTGGAGTTGGGGATGTTCATTTTGGCAACTATATAGTCCCCCTTAAGTTAGATAGAATATGGCTTTGGGTATATCATAATGATGATCCCATATACCTTACATTCTATCTACTTAAGGGGGACTAGAAGCGCACCATCTTCAGCCTACAAAGCTTACCGAGATCTGCCCCAGCTCCAGCATCCAAGCATGGCTTCCAAAACTCCGAGGGCAGTAATGGCTACCCGAAGAGATTATTGAGGGTATATAAAGGATTAACTCCATTTTAAGGAGCTATTACTACAGGGGAGGGATTGACCTAAGCCTAAACCCTAAACCCTAGACCCTTCGATATTAAAGAGCTAGTACTACAGGGTGACATAAGGTATTGTGTAAAACGCGGCTAAGGCTGGTTTCGAAGATGATAGTTAATCCCTTCCCTCCAATATTACCCCCCCCAAATATTCCGCATTGTGGTATATCATAATATTGGGAGTATTTAATGTAAGGGGGGGGGGGTCGGGTTTAATATAAGGGGGAGAGGATTAGTGATGTTGCCCACAAGGGCCAACAACCCTCAGCCACGGGATTTCTCTGAATTTCGGGTATTGCTTGCGCATTTGGTAGACCATCCTCGTCCATATACGGCAGGTGGTCATCTACCCCAACCAGAAGGTGGGAGCGAGCAGTATTCCTCGTAAGAGTGGAAAGATGCTTGAAGATGAGGGAGGCCTTGTCAACGCGGTCGCGGTGAGCAGATTTTGGGGGATTACTAAGGCGCTCATTCTGGAAATTGGGCATGATAAGATGCGGTAAGATGCGTGGTGACTGAGGTCTCAAGAGATTTTCTAGGTCTTTGGAAGGCGGTTGAGATTAAGCCGGAGGTGAGGCAGGCTTTGCTCAAGCGGACCTAAGGTGCAACTTTGGCCCGAATGCGAGCATCCAGAGCTATCAATCTGGGGTTACAGTTTGGGCTTCAGAGTGTGTAGTAGCCCCTTACTTTGGATATTATTATCTTTACCTCTTGGAGCTTCCGATCAGACTCACTGAACGAAGGCACGCTTCTCATAATGGTTGTAGCACCTTCTGGAATCTCATATCAGATCCAGAATTCCTTGCTTCCCTCTTTCTGGATCATTCTTGAACACAGTTTTAACGTCTTTCGTACTGAAAACCAATGAGGAAGACAAAGCTACAGTTTCAACTTTTCAGCCATACCCCAATGAAAAAACAGATTAGGCTAGCCTAGCGAAGGTGAAGCCTCCTGTTGGGTCGGGCTTGAACAAGGCCTCCACCATCAAACTGCGCGGGACCCAGCTTTCATGGCAGAAAGTGGCCTTGGGGATCTTCGAAAGTGAGGCTTTCTAAGATTTAGGGGCCCTCCTGTGTACTGGAAGGATCAAAATATACAGCCGTCCTACCTTAGGGCCGCTTTTTGGAAACTACCAAACATCACGTGGAAGAGTAGATCTACCTTGTTTAGAGGCAGAGGTTTCGAACTAGACAGTGGGCTGCCCATGGGCATGTGCCACTTAAAACGTCGAGTTCTCAACGTGTGCATGTGGCTTCGCATTTGTAAACTCGGGTTACAGAGAGCACCCTCCCAGAATTGGGCTCATGGGCCTCATTCGGAGATATTCTTCAAAGGCCTCGACCAACGGGCTACATGCAGCACCTGGTTTCTCGACAAAATGCTTCTGACGTTGAGCTTTTCCAACTTCGTGAATCATGTGGTACTTAGACAGACGACGCGTAATCCGGGCAAAATCCCTTAATGCCTTTTGGGTGCCTATGCACCAGTACTATGACCCTAAACCCTAAAGCCTTCGCCCTCTAAACTTTTAAGCCCGAACAGAAACAGCCAGGTACGGCTGCCTTCCGAAGACGCAAGTGTTCCGAGATGAGCCCCTCGGCTGACTAGAAGGAGGGCTCAGGGTTTAGGGTACTTAAATGGGGCACCGGAGTCCTCAAGGTAGAGTGAGGATACATCCTCCTTGAGGTCACGGTATTTATGAGTAGAGGAGAGCTTTTGCTCAGCCAACCAAAAAGCATCCCTCATTTGTACTGAAGTAGTTGCAAAAGTACCTTACTTCATCCTTAAGACTTCTTGTTTACGACCCTTCGTGAACATATTAGGAAACTTTTGCCATGCACGATACTAGCTGAGAAAGCCCCAAACCCCCAGGTCGCAAATCCTCAGTGCAGGCACTAAAGAAGTTGTTATCAAGAATTTCCCTGGGTATAGGGTTTAGGCTGCGTTTTTCATGGGGAATGTCCAGAGTTCGGACTCCAGCAGGAGCCGTATGGTGGACCTCTCTCCACATAATGTGAGTAGTATTCAGCTAGGCACCCGCAATCGAGGAACCACTGGGGCGAATTCAAGTCCACCAGTACCAAGCCTAGCTGTATGCAGAAGACGGGTATCGTGCTAACATTAGAGCGAACGCTAAAAGGGCAACATTTGTGGAGTATATGAGCTACTGTCAGTATTCGCCTTCTTAAGGGACCCTCGACAGTGGACATAGGGGTCCTTCTTGCTATTTCGTTTCGTGCTTAAAGTAGTCCTAATGAGGAACCCATGTCCATCATTTATATGGGAAATATTGACTGTATCTTATATGGTGTTCCATTTTCTCAGAAGGCCCGGATGAAGAACAACAGACAAAAGTATCCTGAGCCCTTATCACATCCAGGAATTAGAGCCCCAAACCCTATGATGAAGACCCCTGATTGATAACCCCCCCCACCCCCGGGTAATAAGGATTATAAAAGGGATGGCCTTGAAAAGGAGGGGGTTCATGCATCAGGTGCTTACGTTATGCCATAAACCTTTAAACCCTATACCTTCAACCCTAAACCCTAAAACCCCATACCTAGCCTCAAACTTTGGGTGGCAGATTACACCTGCACCAAACCCTAAACCCTAAACCCTAAACCCCAACCCTAAACCCCAAAAGCATGCCATCCTCCATCCTCCGGGCTCAAACCTAGGGCCGACCTGTAAACCTTTTTTCTGTGCTTTTGTAGGGTTTGGGTTTAGAGTTTATTAAGGTTGCTTAGGGTTTGGGGGCTTAATTTTGAAGAGTTTCTGGCGGGTTTCTGGCGGGTTTCTGGCGAAAGTCTGGCGAAAGTCTGGCGGGTTTTGACCGAAAGGAAGCGGGTTTCGACCGAAATTCGGGACGGTCACGCTTTAGAGGTGTTTCGCCTCTTGGGGCGGCACGCTTTGGTCACGTTTCAGGCTGTTTTGGACCAGTTCGTGGAGGGGTCGCGGAGCGGTCACCCTGAAGCAGTGTTTGGGCTCCTGCGGCGGCACGCTTTGGTCACGTTTCGGGCTGTTTTGTCAGGTTTTAGAAGCTCGTGCCCAAAAGGTGCCGACCCTGCTCTTCTGCAAGCGGCGCGGCGTGACCAAAGTGTGCCTTTAAAACCTCGTGCCCAGAAGGCGCCGCCCGTGTTCTTGGGGAAGAAGCCTGGCGTGATCGAAGTGTGCCCTGGAAGCCTCGTGCCCACAAGGTGCCGCCCGCTGCCTTTTGCAAGAGGCCTGGCGTGACCAAACTGTGCCACGGGCAGAGGCCGTGACGGAAATGTGCCGCCAGTGCTCTTCCGCAAGAGGCTCTCTGTGACCGAAAGGTGCCGTGGGAAACTTGCCGGACCTGCTTCCGGGCACCCATGCATCGCAAGCCAAAGATTTGACAAATTGACGATGATCACACATGTGCCTTAATTGAAAAC
>CAJNIZ010026158.1:32928-45987 GCA_905231905.1 Symbiodinium pilosum | reverse complement strand
TCTCACACATGTGCCTTGATGGGAAGCGGTGACCCATGGGATTCTATGCACCCAGCCATGACAAGTCAAAGATTTGACAAATTGTCGATGGTCACGCATGTGCCTTAATTGAAAATGATGACTCATGTGCTTTCATGCACCCATTCATGACAAGCCAAACATTCGGCAAATTGTCGATGATCACACATGTGTCGTAATTGACAATGATGGCTCATGTGCTTCCATGCACCCACCCATCGCAATCCGATGGTCAGACATGTGCCTTAATTGAAAAAGATGACTCATATGCTTCCATGCACCCGTGCACCCGTTCATGACAAGCCAAAGATTTGACAAACCGTCGATTGTCGCACACGTGCCTTAATTGAATTGTCACACATGTGCCTTAATTGAAAACGGTGACTCATCAATTGAAAGTGATGACTCATGTGCTTTCATCCCCCCCGTTATTTTGGCCAGCAATCCCACGCAGAGAGGTTTAGGTAAATTGGTCATTTGGATTTTTGGCAGCAGTCCTAACGCGCAGAGGCTTAAGTAAATTGGACGTTTGGACTTTTGGATGCAAGTGTGGTAGCGCGCTGGCAAGGAAAGGCGTGTTCTTGGGATAGGTCATTGGTGGACGAAAAGAAAATCATTCTGCGTGCAAACCAGTGCACCTATGTAAGCCGGCAGCCTTGATTTCACTCTTTCCTTGAGAGTTTAGGGTTTAGGGGGTTTAGAGGGGGTTTAGGGTTTAGGGGGTTTACGGTTTAGGGTTTAGGGCTTACTGGGGGTTAGTAGGGAATAAGGGAATTCTCTTGTAGGGGTTGTACAAGGAGTATATTCTCATATTCCCTACTAACCCTCAGTAAGATAAACAGCTGAAGTTTAAGTATTGGGAATGTTCCAGGGTACATTTAGCTAAGCCCCAAATCCTATACCCCAAACCCTGAACTCCAACCCCTAAACCCTGAACCCCAAAACCAAAGCCCTGCTCTGATTATCTGCGACGGAGCCGAGGAAGGCGCGCGAGAAGTACCGGACGCGGGTCAAGACCATGACAGAGGAGCTTCTCTGTCTTTCCTCGTAGTAGGTGCAGGAGGAGGAGTAGTAGTAACCCTAAACCCTAAACCCTAAGCCCAATTCCTGTAGGTGATGTTTGTCTACTTGTTTCAGAGAGTTAAAGCACTTTGCAAGTTTCGGCTTAAGCACCCAAGAAAAGCCAAGAAGCTGATTTCTGTCCTGGCAAATTGAGGATGGCGGGTTTGGCAGTCTCGAAGGCATTGAACAAAGGGTTTAAGTGTGTCTGAAGGCGCATATCCCACAGTTATGAGATCAGGAGAAAGGTGCGGAGTTCATCGACTACGACTGCCGGGGGCCCTGGCAGCGCACGAAGGGGTTTAAAAGAGTTTGGTTTCAACAAGAAATGGAAACGTGACTCCTGCCCCTTGTTTTTTTCCTACTGACCTGAAAGGCTTTAATCAAACAATTCTCTGCAGGAATGGGGCTTGAGGCTACAGGCGCCCCACAGGCTGTTGATGATGCAAGAAGGCCACAATATCCTAGCTGGTATCCTACGCGGCATAAGATCTCTGACGTCGGAATAGCTAGCAGTGGAGAGTTGTGGAGTAATTATGCTGCTTTTCAGCTGAGTTCTATCCACACACCCACTCACGTCGCACGACCGGTAATCCTCGGCCAGTCACGTCTCATATCTCCCTGCGCGGTCCTCTTTTTGATTCCTGCAGCCACGGTATGTGGCACCAGGTTCCTTCACGGAACTCCTCACGGCGAGCGCGAATGCTTTACTTGGATCCTTAAACCTTTAAAATCCTACTCCCTCAACCCCGGAAACCTCAACCCTCAACGGTGCGTCCAAAGGTGACCAGGGCGTATGGCAGTTCCGCGTGGCCCACTTCTGAGCCAACCTGGGAGCTGCCGTAAAGACCTCACAGCCTCAGGGTTTAGGGTTTAGGGTCTCTTTATGTGTTATTTTTCAGGTTGAGTATAGTATAAGTTTAGAGAATGATTGGACAGTGGCATTTTTATTATAGGTCAAGGGATTACGGTTATATGAGACCCGAAACAAGAATTGACCATGCTAAGATCCCAGGTTCTTTGCATGTATAGTAGAGGGTACCTCAAGTAGACCTCAACACGATACTGGCAATTATTCGAGCATCTCTATTGCCCATTCAGAGGGATTAAGGATTCCGAGTTTATGGGATTACAGCTTTATGGTGTGGGGTTGATGGCCAGCGAAAAAATCAACACCCGCACCCGCCCAAACAGAAAAAAAATAAACCACGCCCCCGCCCAAACAGTGAAAAAATAAACACCCGACAAGCCCAAACAACAAAAAAGACCGGACAACAAAACAAATAAACACTCTTACCGGCTTTGGTATGTGGGCTTAGCGTTTATGGGTGTACGGTTTGTGGTGTGCGTGGGTTTATTGGGTTGATGTGTTTAGGGCTTTAGGATTTTTACTTAATATTGTCGGGCCCCCATCTGTGATGTCGAGCTGTGGTGTGTGCAAAATTTATTTGGGCGAAAAGGGGTGTAAGGAATTCCTGTTTTTGTAGGTCGTGGTTTGGAGATTAGGTTCGAGGCGGGGATTGTGCAGGTGCTGCAAAGGATTCTGCAGGAGTCACATGTTCTTTTTGGAAGACACATAACCAAAAACCGTAAACCCTAAACCCTGACCCTAAACCCTACACCCTAGACACTAAATCTCAAGCCCTAAACCCTAGGCCCTAAACCCTACACCTTCCTTTTTGGGTATACATATTGCATCCGGTAGGGGGGGTTTCATGTAGAAATGACCTTGGGATTCATTCAGGTGCTGCATTTGGCAAAATGACTCAGGTCCTAGGAAGTCTGATGTCTTCATGTTTGGAAACAGGCTATAGTTTCTCGGTTCAGGAATCCCGGACTTCAAGGTCCCCTTGGAGCCTATGTTTTGGAATTTGGGGCTAGGGCACGTCAGGTCGAGAGTCACAAGTTTTCAATTTAGAGGTCCCATGCACATACTTCCTCAGGTGGCGCCTTATGTTGACAGGCATAGGAACCATGGCCAAGAAGTCGAGATTGTCAAGTTGACCTATTTCATCCAAAGCCCCGAGACGATAGGGCTCAAAGCCCGAACCTGGACCCAAAGCACTACTACATGAGCTATAGTCTAAACTCCTAGTATCCCCTTTCATAACCCCTTTAGCAGTCCCCTATACAATCCGCTACACATATAACCCCCCTTTTAGTAGGAGTTTAGACTATAATACTCTATAGGAGTCTATTAGAGCGGTTTTCAAGGGGGCTACTAGGAGTTAAGACCATCACCAACCTCCTGGGTCCAGATCCTTTGTATGGCTATGGTAGAAGGTACCACAAATAGCCCTCCAATCGCCATAGGTAATTATGGGTGTGGGTTTACGGTTTAGGGTCCTATATTGCCCTAGACAATCCTTATTTAGGCACGTACATGACGCAACTCAAAGACGGAGGCTCCCGGACAAGAGCGGGAGGGATCGCCAACTCCAAATTTGGTGCACGTGGCGGCGCACGGCTGAACAGAACGTGGTATCTATTGCGCAAGAATCTGTAGGGGAAGAACCCTGGAAAGCTCTGGTAATCCCAAATCGCTATATCCCAACTGTCCCCAGAAGCCAGCCCTGTCAGAATCGTCCATATTCTTCTAGGGAAGGACACGTGGTGGGACGGCATCCAGCGGCATATCTTTATACACGCGCTTATCTACAAAGGCATATTCTTGCCCCTCCTGAGCCGGTTGCCAGGCTCCCAGAGTAAGCAGAAAGCTAGCATGGCAATGAGGGTAGTAGATGCATTTGCGAAAGCAGCTGCACCAGTGTATGTGTAAGAGCGGTGTGGCGTTTCAAGCTGTTGACTTCACACTGCGCGTGCGTACTTCAGCCGCTTTGCTGCTTGCCCCACAAGAACATAAACCTTGCAGCCCCTGCAGGTGTTCTTTGACAAAGTGGTCCTACAAAGTTTAAAGTTTAAACTGTTAAACCCTTTTTCAGGAGTTTCTCAACAACATAGCCGCATGTTGTTAGAACCCTTCCCCGGTAGGAGTTTCTCAAATATCCGCTATAGACCTCTTGATGGGACCCCATTATCTCCATGATCCCCTTACATGAGAGGGTCCCAAAGGGCACTCTACTGTCTGAAGCTCCCAAGTCGGTTAGTTCCACGGACTGTCAAAGACGCCGCTAATTGAGCCAATTCGTTTGTACGTCTGCATGCGCCTGCAAGGAAAAGGCTCTTATCGTCGCAAGTGAGTATCAACCTCATGCCTTTGTCGAGCCCGTCCGAGGGGCTCGAAGGAGCTTCTACAAGTCGTATTCGAAGGTTACACGGGGAGTTACCAGTAGGATTACAGATACCTTAGATGAGGTTAGAGCCGTACTTATCCTACATGTAATCACATATTTATAAGCTGCCCATGAACCTTCAAGTAGTAGATGGTAAAGCGCAGGGAGGGACCCCCCCCACCCTGTAATAGTGGTATACAGGGAATATAGTAGGACCCTAATATAGTCCTTATTATCCCTTTTAGTCACTATAATGGGGGGTCCCCAAATTGTCAATCAGCCCCCCTGAGTGCATGTCTGCCATCCTCTCGGGAGGATTCTTCCTAGAGGATGCCGAAACGGGAACAATAATCTTCTCACCATCCTGCGTTCTTTGAAGCCTGAAGCTGTTATGATGATGATCATCATCATGATGATCATGATGACATCCTAGGCCATCGCCGAAACCCCAAATCCCTAACCCAAAGCCCGAAAATTTAAATCCCTCGACTTGATAGCCCTCCCCTCCGCAGGTGCTTGGAATCGGCTGTGATTACCGACCTTCAAGCGGCCGGGGCAGCGACGAAAGTCTTTCAGGCAGTCGAGGTATTCCAGTCCAGGGATTTAGAAAATGGTAGGGTTTCAGGATGTTTCAGAGCCAGCGCTTCCTTGAACCCTAAACCCTAAACCTTGAATATCTGCAAACTGCGCCCGACGTAGCTGCTTTTAAGCTGTAAAAACGGACACCAGCCAGCGCATGGTGGAAGTAAAAACCCGGAAATAGCATTGCGACCTTCTTTTGTATGACCTAGATGCCCGGGTGACCGTTGAGGGTCGGGTTTAATGTAGTGCTACCCTCATGCCCTTAAGAATGATTTTTGTTTTTAATTGTAGCATAACCTCAAAGAACTATGAAGACTATTTCTAATATAGGTCACAGAGGATTACTGAATTAGGATGTGGGGTGTTCAATGCACCTATGGAACCTTACTTTCTCTTCTTCCCGGACACAGATGTAAAGGAGGATATTTGCGGTTCATGCTCTACATGAACTCGATGCAATTGAAGCTTCGGAGTTTGCAGGGATTTACGTTCAGGCGTTAGGGTTTGGGGTTTTAGTATGCAGTTTGAAAAGGGAGTGGCTCGTCAGGATCCCTAAGGCCTAAACCCTGAACCCTAAACCACGAAACACCCTGTACATTCCAGGTAATAATGTAGACCTCTGATTAATAAACCACCTCCCAATAATGGGGATTATATTGGGGATGCTAATATTTAGGCCCTTAAAGGAGGGGGTTTATGAATCATGTGTCTACATTAGTTGCGGCGTCCAATGATGCAGAGAGCCTGAGGTCCTCGAGTTGGAGGCAGATCACTCCAACCTTGACCATCTCAGTAGCTGGGTAGGTACAGGTTTTAGGGTGTAGGGTTTAGGGTTACTCTGATAGGGTTTAGGGTTTAGGTTTAGGCCTTAGGGTTTAGGGTTTAGGGTGGCCCAAACTCCTAAATCCTTAACAATGTTTTGGTTCCTTTGCTCATCCTATTGTTAAAGCAAGCAAGATTGTTTTGGGCCTAGGCCACTTACTAGCTGGGTTCCGCAAGTTCTAGAAGTTAGCATAGTCGCGTGGGTATGAACCGAGGAAGGGTGACTCAGGTCTTGTGCCCCACCTAATACTGGGCCTAGACAACCATTAGCAATATTCTAGCAGAAGATTGACTGTTTCCAATATGATTCGCGCCGGACGAGGTTAGAATTGATAGGATCCTGTATTGCCCCAACCTACCTTATGGCTGGGTTGCTGTTAAGGAATCTAAATTAATTACCACTAAGGAAGCCTTGTTATTTACAACATACCTATATTCTGGTATCTTAACTCAAGTTCCGAAAAAAGCATCCTACATACAGTATCCCCCTTTGTAACCCAAGTTTTCATTTAATGGTTCATCTCTTACATGTGACTCTCCATCCTAAGCCCTATACAAGCTCTATACATCCCTGTTTGTCCCTTCGTTTTCAATTTTGGCAGGCCTTAAACCCTGCAAGGGTAGCAAACAACCAAAGAATTAAATTGGTTGTTGTGAAATACCCACTTCCTAGGTAAGGACCCTGATCTACCAAACGTGCTTCTGTGGAAGCAGCGATCTTACTCCTGGTTGTTTGGCTACCCAGGTAGACGAACAAACTTTTCGGCCACCCAATGTAAGTTCCTCAACCTCCTCAGGTCCTGTCCACTTAGTACCTTGTACTGATTGTCATTATACTGTAGCCCTAAGGACTTTCAAACAGCCTTTTGTCTAAGTCTAAGAGGGCCAAGGACCCAAATAAAGTGGTTTTAGGGCCAAAATACAAAATTGTTAAGGGCATTTGGGACACAAAGCCCCATTATTTGGGTCCTTGGACCCTTAGGGTAAGCCTAAGGCGGCCATAAACCCCAAAGCCTAAACGTTCCGTATGGTGGCAGGGTGTGGCAGCCGGCTTCGCGCTGCGGGAAGGATGGCTTGATGAGGGGTCGCCAGAGGCAGGTTTGGGAATTTGGGTTTAGGGGAGCAGTTTCATGGGTTTAGGGCTTTATTCCCGTGTTTCATTGTGATTGAGATTGCAGAAGAAAAAAGTTTCGTAATGCCCTAAAGCCTAAACCCGAAAGCACAATGTGCCTACCTAGTTCCTGGCTGTTTTGGGTTCAGTCTAGGCTCGAGGGGATCCTGCGGATTGCCCCTTGCGATCCCAGTTCTACCCTCGGCCGAAAAGACATGCTGGGGTTTAGGGTTTGGGGTTTAGGGTTTGGGGTTTAGGGTTTAGGGTTGTTCTTGTTTTGGGATAGTGCCCCCTAATCATGGAGAATGAAATGGAAACACACACACAGGGACAATTCAGTGGAAACGGCGCTTATATAGGGGCTTGCATTGATGATTAGCAATATTGTTGTTTTGGGCTCTTTCTATACTTACAGTACAGGGTACCTCCAATAGATTTCCCTAAGCCCGAAACCCTAAACTCTAAGCCCTACCATGATCCCGGGGTGCACTCATGCCAAGTGGCAAAGCTTTAGATGACCAAATTAGGAACACCTTTTGGGTCCTCCTAAAATTAGGGGTACCTTGTAATGGGGTTATAGGGGACATGGAGGGGTTATATGGGCGATATGCGGTTTAGGCTTTAGGGTTTCCCCAAATGAGGGGTACTTCATGTCATTGGGGCTCCCCATAAGAAGCATCATAGTATCAAAGGGTTCATGTCCCCATATTTCGGGAAACTACCGCATGTTGTTTTGGTGTTTTAGCATTTACGCGCCTGTGGAATTGACCTTTCCCAGAGTGGCACTGAAGACTACGAGGGTCGTGGTTCTGTTTGGAAACCGCCAGGTTTTTCCGAAAGCGCAGCACGAAAACTGTGTCAGAATCCTGCCTTTCAAAAACTGCAATTCAGATGCTTACTTGGTATCTATGCCATGTCCCTTCGGTTTTCTCCTTCAACTATTTTGCATGTGCAAGTTTGGTCGGTGTGCAAGCAAAACAACAGACGTCTGTAAGAAATCGACGTTCATTCACATAGCAGCTCTCTGTATCCCCCTACCTACTCCTCACCTAGGTCACCAAAAAGTGTGTCTATTTCCAAAGATTGGTCTCTTCCACTTACCGTAAGCCCTATATAGCTTGTTATGTACCTAGACCATCCAAAAAATGGAACCCCCCAAAAAGGCTGCATTACTACCTTGGGGAACCTAGGGGATTATTAAGGGGTTTCATTTTTTTGGATCCTTGAGGGGGTCTGGGTAGGGAATCCCAACAGCCATCCCTTCTCTTACTTTTGGAGCCCTCCATCCAACGACACCGTACACCCTAAAGCTGGGATTAATATCTAGTATCTATATTCCTAAGAACCAGCTGAGATTATAGTGTTTACCTGGGCCCCAGGGATTTTCGGAAAAAAGAGCCCAAACCCTAAACCCTAAACCCTACACCCTAAACCAACCTCAGGCGGTGAAGCCCAAACCCTCACCCAGCTCCCTACGTGAAGGCCAAGGCCGCATGCGTTGAGCTCATGGAGCTTCTGGCTACCACTTTCAGTAAGGCAGGTTTAGGGTTTAGGGTTTAGGGTTTAGGGCTGCAGATTGTCCTGATGGGAGGGTTTATTGTCCTCCAGTAAGTAGATAGAATATGGGGTGCATGGGGAAATTTTTATAAGATACCCAAAGCCATATTCTATCTACTTAAGGGGGGCTATAGGCTTTGCAGTCCAGGGCGTAGGGTTTAGAGTTCAGGCTTAGGGTGAGCTTAAGGATTTAGGGCTTAGGGTTTTCAGCTTAGAAGGGAAACTCCCGGTTGTTTTGGAACCCCCTAGAGAGACCCTACACAGCATCTTTGTGAGGGTCTCACAATCTCAATGTGTCGCCAGGTCTGCGAGGGTACGCCTGTCTTCAGAAGCCCCTGAGAGAACAGCAATGCAGACCTGTGACCGTTAAACCCTTGTTGTGAAAGGGCCCCAAACCAAAAACCCTAAACCTCAAGATCCCTACCACATTTTTCTTTGCAGGTATTGCAGTATCAACTCATACTAATCCTTTGACCGCAATCTTTTGTTTGTAATTGTACGGCGAAACATTTGGCCGGGACCCTGGGAGCCTCTGTGCCAATTACCCAAGCCAAAGCACCTGAGGTGTGCAATATTTCGGTTTTTGTTACATCGGCAGTTTCTATCCCTGAGCAGTTGTGTTGTAGTAGTACTCTTTCTGCCATTTTCCATGGCATTCTAGTCAGCAACTGGGCTTCAGTAGAAACTCCCATAATACCTTTAACTAAAGAATACACCTTAAACCATACAACTTATCCATTTTCAATTTGGGTATATTCCTGAATTAAAGGGTATTGGGCTCTCTGTGCTTCGTCATGGCGATCTTCCAGCGTTTAGCCCTCTAGCTGAGCCCTGAACCCTAAACCCAAAACTCAACACCCTAGTGCGTAAACTCTACAGCCATAGCTAAACGTCGCAAGGTCCAGAACCTTCACCCTTCTGTTCAATTTGAGATACTTTTCTGCATGCCCAAGGGAGTTGCTAGGGGTGAATTGAGCATGATTTTCATTTTCTGAAGTGATTTAACCCTACATAACCATATGAAGCCAGAAGAAAGTTCTAGGGCCTCCAAACGTACCCTAGTTGCAGTATCACTAGCTTTTCTGCGGCTGTCAGGCCTGCCTGCGCAAGGCGATCTTTGTGAAGGTGGGCACCTTGCACCCGGACGCCAAGGGCGTGAACGTTCTCTTGAAGGCACAGAACGAATGTCAGGGGTTCTCCTACCCTCTCCAACTCCCATACTACCCTAAACGCAAGACCCTAAACCCCTAAATCCCTAATCAAGGGGGACCATAGGCAGGTATTACAGGGTGGGTACGGGAGAATTCAGGGGAGCGCTTCTCCCAATGGCCTTGTGCTGTTCCTGTTTGGGGATCCCTATAATTTATAGTAGGGATAGAAAGGGAATATAGGGTTCCTAAAATTAGGGGTACCTTATTGGGGGTTGCCAGAATAAGGCTTATAGTGTCTTGGGGCTTTGGCGTCTATATTGGAGTCCCTTTTTGAGGGGGAACTACCGTGTGGGGCTTTTCATAATAGGTGCAGGGGCCCTTCATAGACCCCCTTTTTTTTTCTTCTCACCGGAACTCTCAAGCATGAACTCCTAAGTTTCGGCAACCCTAACTGCGTGGGTACACAAACAGGGCCCAACACCCCTTCATTGAGGAATGTACCTCGACATAGAAGGGATCCTAGTATCATTTAGGGCGTATTTCCTTGATTAAGGGGTATTGGGCTCTCTTCTCCGCCTTTAGGTATGGGATCTTGTATGAACGTCTCGATTGCAATTGAAAAATGTGGTCTGATGCAGCTCCTTGTGCATCCTTACCGACATCACCCCTCAGACTCAAGCTTCATTGCGGGTGTATCATTCCCTTCCCAGGAAGCTCTATACCCCTTAATTAAGGAATATAGCTAAAATCATATTAGGTACCCTAGTACCGTTTAGGCTATTTTCCATACTTAAGGGGTATTGAGCGATCTGGGTTTGCTAGATCCAGAGATAACCAGCGAAGAGTTTTGCTGCATGATCAAGCTCAACCTACTGACGTCGATGCAGCTTTTCAGCCCCAACCCCTATAGTCCCCCTTAAGTAGATAGAATATGAGGTATATGGGGATCTCATTAATATACCCGAAGCCATATTCTATCTACTCAAGGGGGACTACAGATCGAAGTCGAGAAGCCTCTGACAGACATTGAGACGGTGGCAGTTCCTCTGAAAATCTGAACTTTAGCATCCTCTACCACCAGACGCCAAGCAATGGTTATCCATGTTTCCTGAGACTGCTCTCTACGCAGGGTAATCTGAAGGGCTCCTTTGATGTGAGCTCTTTGCTGCAGCTGATTTTGTGCATACAAGCTCGCAATCCTCCTCAACACAGTATTACACCCTATGCCCGCAGAAGCCTTCAGCTAGACCCCAACCCCTAAACTCTAAACCCTGAATCCCTAAACAGTTCTAAATTTGATGCACATGCTCTTCACCCGAACGCCTCAACCAGGTGCTGGAGGAGCCCAAAGAGGCTCCCAAATCGGCCGGGAGGCTGTTTGAGGCCGTGCCGTCTGGGCGGGCTTGGGGAGGTTGTTTCCATGAATGCGGCGAACAGTGATGACAGTGAGTCTAAGCGCAGTACCCGATGCCTCTATTCTTTGTTGAGCTGGGCCAGGACCCTTGACCCCAAACCCAAAATTCAAACCCTGAACCCTAAACCTTGAACCCCAAACCCTAAACTCTAAGCCTGGTCCCAGGTGCGGTGTGGAGATGACACTGCGCAGGCAGGCTTGCTTTTTGGAGGGCGAAATCGAACGGTCGCTTTTTTCCTTTGGGAGTGCTAGTTCAGAGGTTCGGAACCGCGTGGGAAATCTGCGGCCTACTTTTCTTCCCTAACCCTAAACCCTGAAAAGCTTTCAAAGGGAAATTGTGCCGGAAGCAAAGCCGCTTTGTCAAGGAGACACCTCGAGCTCTGCTGTGATCTGGCTCCCACAGCATCCTTAGAAGCTACAGGGTTTAGGCTTTAGGACAATCCCAGACACCTTACAAACCTAAAGCCCATAAGACTTCTGGACCCTCTAGACCCATGTACCCCACGATAAATGGGAATTTTCATGAAGAGGGGACGCCAATATAGACTGCGATATGCCATGATACTTTTCATAGGAATTCCCAGAAACGGACCCCTATTTGCTGGAAGCCTTAAAGCCCATATAGCCCGATGTAACTCCCACATAACCCCTAAGCCTAAAACGTCTTTAAAAGGGCTTCTTGCAAGCACATAGTCCCAAAGTACATGGTTTTCTACGCCAGGTCATCCTCTTACTTCAAGCCACACAGTTGAGTGGCATCAGACCAGACAAGGCCACCTTAAGGTTTGGGGGTGTTTGGGAGTGCGGGTACTGCGGAACTTTGGGGAACCTCAGAGAGTACTGCGTTGGGCGCTACTGGGTAACCCGGAGTTTAAGGTAAAAAGTGAAGGTCTGACTGGTCTAGGGTTTGAAGGGCATGAGTTTGGTGAATTTGCAGTTGGCTGGTGTAGCTGGACTCCAATGAGTCTTCCTAGCTTCTGCCTGGAACATAGCTCAGCCTTGCATTGGACATCCTAGGTGTGTAGGAAAAAAGCTCAGGTAATATCCTATAGTCTCTTGTTATGATTGTTTTTATGTAGAACACTGGTGTTTCGTAAGCTGCCTACCTGGGGCAAGTCAGAGGGTCCAAGGTTTGTGGGAGGAGCTAAAGATCCTTTCACAGGCTGATAAGTCTCAAATTACATACATCTTATCACTAATATTCAGGTGAATGCTATTATTAATACTCATACTCATATGGTTGGTTGTCACCCCTATGGTCCTTTTTGGGTTGCCAGCGTTTTATGGCCCACGAAATTTAGGGTACCCGAAATAGGGAAGCTTGATGAAGCATGTTTTTCACAGCGCCTCATATATTATACGGCCTAAAACCTAAACCCTAAACCCTAAATCTTAGTCCTGGCCTACACCCGGCTTGCGACTATCCTGTAGGGCTCTACTTGAATTTCCCTTGAAGGGTTCTATATACCTCCCCGCTATATATAGCCCGGATATAAGCCTACGTCGCCTAAATGACACCTATGTACCCCCTACATAGCCCCATACAATCTGCAAACTATAAGCCTACATCAGGCTTGTAGTTATAAGTGGGGTTATCATTATAAGTCCCGTAAACTATGCATGGCTTGCGTGCGGCCTATTGCTCAAGCTGTGCAACTGCCCTGGAAGGCACAATCGCCAGCAGAGTCCGGACCTGCGTTCCTAAGCCCCCGCACCAAACCTTGAACATGAAACCATGTAAAATCTTGAGCCTCTTCCTCGAAGGGACAAAGGCCTAGGACTCGTCTCCCATGGCAACCCATGACGATCCCCCGCCCCGACGTCCTCTTCATGAATAAAAAACAAAATATTACGGTTTGAAGGAGTTCCTGGAATACTCAAGCAGCATCACGTTCAATCAGAGGGAAGACACTGTAAGCCTCTCTACACTCCTGACCCGAAGGCCCAAGGCCTAGACAGGCAGCCCTGAAACCCTAAACCCCTGAACCCAGAAGACCTGATAAACCCAGATCCCTTAAACTTTCTGGTGATTAGTAGGGAATGAAGGAATATGATATATAGGAAACATATTTGGATTATATTCCCTAAGCTCTACACCCTACACCCTAAACC
>CAJNIZ010026158.1:0-16085 GCA_905231905.1 Symbiodinium pilosum | reverse complement strand
GGGTCCCTATACTCAGGATTGTAGTATGTTGGAGGTGATATTGGGGTGTCCCTCTTTAGGGAAACTAACAAATTTCCAGTAGTAGCATGGGGAATCATCCTAATCCTAAAGGCTAGTCCTCCCCCTCCCCCTAATACTGGGGCTCTACCTTCTAGATCATCCCTTCATTGCAGCAAGCCAAGCCACAACGGCTGCTTCTCGGGAGTGTGCGACAGCCTAAAAAGGCAATAAACACGGTTTAGGGTTTAGGGATTTAAGGTTTAGGGGGGATCTAGGGTTTAGGGGTTGGGGCTTAGGGGTTAGGGTTTAGGGGTTAGGGTCTAGGCTTTAGGTCTACAATCAGATGACTATACTGAACAATTTGGTCACTCATTCTCTCATCCAGTTCTTTCTGGAGGACTGTCGGTTACCTAGATTTGTCTGAGGGAATGCTTGCCAAACCCTAAACCCTAAACCGTGTAGCGCACTACCCAGGCTCCATGTGGTGCCCTCCATGGATTGATGGCAGGGAGAAGGCGTCTGGATTGCAGGGTTGGGGCCTGTGGGGTTTGAGGTCCGGAGTCCGGGGCTTGATCCCTTTCCCTAGTAATGAGGACTCTGCCATGTAATGGGGGCATCTTCATGATTAGGTGCGTGGGGGGTTGTTATGAGGGGGAGGGGTTGGGAATTTAACGGAATATAGAGACGTCAGGCTCTGGCATAGGCGCCAAGTTCTTGGGTTCGGATATGACCATCTCCCTTGCTCATCCGGAGAGCAGCGCTCTTCCTCCTTTGGGTCAAGACGAATGGAAGTTTCCATCAACAGGGAAAGCCCAATATAAACTGCAGAATACCCGAAGCCTTGTTTTAGGGACCCCGCAAAAGGTACCCCTATTTTGGGGAGAGCTCCATATCGCACCCACTCAAACCCCACGAGCCCTGCAGGCAGTGTCGCGCATGGGGATCGAGGAGCAGATCGTGATTCACGAGGTGCCACTTCAACACTTTCTGCTTTGGGTATGGGGCTGACATGAAGTTTGAAAACTCGGGGCCGCGCCCAAAATGCCCAAACCCTTATCTCAGAATATCCCAAGCCTTGATACTCTACCTTCACCTAACGCAGAGATGAAAAGCCATATAAAATCTGTGTAGCCCCGTGATTGAGATACCCGACATCAAGAGCACAGTAGAAACTGAACTACAAGGTCAGAACAGCAGTGTCGCCCGACCCCATGATCTAGAAAGAGGGAGTAGCAGCCCAAGCTGTTTGTCCCAGCTTTTCGGTCCTTATGTCAGGGCTGAAACCTAAACATGAAGGCATGATTTCGGTATTCTGGTTGTGTAAATTGAGTTTTCAATTCTCTGTTAGAGGGGTGACAGCGGAGTTCAGGGTTTACGGTTTAGCGTAAGAAAGGAGGCTGTCCGAATTAAATTCACGGGCCCCATGTGTTCTATACCCAACTGTTGTCTCAATTCAATGATGCCTAAGCCGAGTGGCGGAGAGAATCCCACTAAAGCATGAACCCGAAAGGGCGTAATGATCCCTCTACCCACCAGAATCCAATGCAATGCTTATGCAGTTGTGGGAGTTTTGATCAAGAGCACCTCCCTGCATTGGGTGTGAGTGGTTCTTTTTATGTGTATTGTTCAGGTCCTCCCATACACCCCACACTGGGAACCCCTACGAGACCCATGCTTTGAGGAATTATTCTACAGACCCTAAACCCTAAACGGGGATGGCATTTTGTTTTGGGGGTAGGTAGGGGACCTCCCATAGGGTTGAGGGTTTAGGGCTTCCAAATGAACCCCAAGAAAAGCATGCACACTTATACAGGCCTCAGGCTGTGAAGGGAACGAACCATGATGCCAACCTACTGCATATGAGCCAGACTTACAAGCAGAATCCATCATACGACGCCAGACTCCACGTCGTTTTTTTTTTGTTTTTTATTAAATTTTCCCCACTTGCTTCTCCATTGCGGAGTCCCTTAACCCGACCTGAACCTCCATGAATCCACACTTCGGGACTTCAATGATATCCATGGCTGGGTAGAAGCCTAGAGCCCGGAATCTGGAATCGCAGCTAAGCCCTGCACCCCAAAGCCCTTACATGTACCATAGTCTAAACTCTTTAAAGTGGGGTTATATAGTGGAACATATAGGAATATAGGGGAGTATTATAGGGTTATTAAGGGGGATACTTGGATTTTAGACTATAGCTCACATAAGCCTTTCAGGCGACAAAAGCAGAGCTGGCATCTACACGTGAGTCCTTCCGATTCCTTCGATGTCGGAAGGATCGCGAAGCTTACCAAGAGCCAGAGGAAGGGTGAGGAAAATGAGAGCGGTGGGTGAAGGTCTAGAGTCTAGGGGCGTGTGAACTATCAGGCATGCGGTTCTTATCAGCTTTAGATTCAGCGCTTCGCTTCCGACAGCTTTAGGCTGGTTTACATGCTTAGGGCTTGCAAAGGCCTGTGGCAAGGGATTTGGATCCCGGTGATTCGGAATGAATTTTACACAAAGAGTACATGGCAAGAGTGTTTAGTCAGACTATGTATGGATTCTTTGGGTTTCGCCGTTTCCTTGTATGACTGTAGTATAGGGTACTTCAAATAGACCTCAAAATTATAGTAGCAATTGTTTCGGCTCCTACGTTTTGAGTTTTGTTGCTCTGGGCCGGGCCTCTGAGGCTCTCGGAGGGTGCAAGGGAAAGCGCCGGAATGGTTCCGGTCGCAACTTTGTTTCGGGCCTCAACCTCCTCCAAACTGACCTGCCGCGTGCCACCAACCTAAATCCTTCTCAGCCCGGAGCCCTCAATCTCTTAAGCCCCTCTCAAAACTCCGGGAGAAAGCAGGTGGTTGCAGCCAGAAATTCTTCCGTTCGCATGGTGGAGGCACAGCGGACTCCCGATGGCTGGGCAAATCGGGTCTAAATGAATATTTCTTTTTTTGGAGGGGTGTCCTCATTGGGATTCTCCAGTTTTGGATGAAGGACCAGACTATCATGCCCCGTAAAGTAGCTGGACCAAGCCTGGGACCAGAGTTTTCAAAGCCTTCGCTCAGACGCAGATGCAGACCCTGCTTGGTGACACGTACCATGCCATATTGCAGTGCCTCCTACGAAGCACCAAACGTCATCATTCAAGGATTTTCTAGATTACTGTTGCTTGAAGGGTCTGGGAACAACCCAGAGGTGTGGACCCTGCTCTCTCTGTCGTCCTATCAGATGCCCCTGAACTCTAAACCTCAGACCTTGTGACAGGGTTTCATGCGCCTTGTGGTGGACAAGTGGGGCAAGCT
Organism: Symbiodinium pilosum; assembly: GCA_905231905.1. NCBI lineage: Eukaryota > Dinophyceae > Suessiales > Symbiodiniaceae > Symbiodinium > Symbiodinium pilosum. The sequence continues at coordinate 12,807 of CAJNIZ010026158.1, read as the reverse complement.
GGATTTGGAGGTAGATGCGCAGATCGCAGAGGCTGTGGCCGCGGAGGGGTGGGAGGGGTGGCGGACGCTCACTAGAGAATCACATAGGTGACAACAACAATAACTATATCAATAGTAGTTTAAAGCAGAAGAACACCAGTATTGATAAACATATTGAACCTAGCGATCCCAGCAGATTCTGCCGTATTCCCTTGGGACGCTGTTTGGACTCTAAACAGGTGTCTTCTAGCGGAAGAAATGCAAGCTTTCAAGAAGTCTCGGGCTTTTAAGGAGGGTTTGTTGGGCGGGATGCTCCGATGATGCATGTAGGAAGCACAAGCTCACAGAGAGACGGATCACGAGCTATTACTTAAGCAGCCGCGCTGCGAAGGCTGTTACGGACCCTGACTTATAGTGCGTCCAATCGTGGGACGCCTGTCCCGCGCTCACTACTCAGGATGCTGGCATTAACTACATCTACTCTAAGCGCTGCAGTTGGCACTGGCTCGTAGCTGCTGCGGATGGACGAACTAATAGGCACAGTATGAAGGGCTTTTGAAACCCCAATCGGCGCAAGGGTGAGTGCAAGTCAGCCCTAACGCTGGGGCATTGATACTAGAATTCAGAACAGACTCTACCTGCAGCTGTTCTCAAACATGTTCAACTTTTTACCAAAAAGCAAGACACCCGTAACCAAATTCCCTAAACCCCAAAGCCCGACACCTTAACCCCCAAACCCAAACCCCGAAGCTTACGGCACATTCTCTACGTATCCAAATGCATCCCCATATATCCCTATACATATCCTTACACAGTAAAGCTCATTGTACATCTCTCTATATCCCTGTACATTCCTTAGTTAAAAGCAGCAAGTGCTTTAGAATTCTCTCAAGACCTATATTCTCCAAGTGTTTGGAGGTGGAATGCCCATGAATTCCGAGTCTAATGTGTAAGAAGTAAGAAGTTCTCCTATTCGGTGTCTGGGTCCTGAGCCCAAAGCTCTAAACCCTGAACTACCCCGTCCCCCAGTTCAGGAACCTTTTTCCTGCCAATTCCTAAAGCCTGTAAACTCCAACCCCGAAATTCCTACGCCTTAAACCCCAAATTCCTAGTCCCCTAAACCCTAAACCCCAAAACCCCAAAACCCCAAAACCCCAAATTCCTAGACCCCAAATTCCTAGACCCTCTGAAGCCCTAAACCCCTAAACCCAAGACATCCCAAAGCTTTTTTAGCCCGGAGCCCTTTGTCCTACGAAGCTATATCAGGTTGGTATCAAGAATCTCTCGCAGATCGCGTGCCTCCCACCAGGGTTTTTGTTGCAATTTCATGCAAGCTTAAGGGTTTAAGATTTGAGACAACCAGATACTATGGTTTCTCTTTTATAGTTGCAGCATGTTGCAGCTATAGTTAACACGAATGCCCCACCGTCGTTCTGCTACTATTCTTCATGCGGCTGGTAGATCCCCAATTTGGACGAAAGCCTCGGTGCCTAATGTCGTTCTTGTCGTAGGGCATTCACCAACAAGTTCGCAGTGTCGGGGTCCCAGCTATCCCCTAAGCCCTACGCGTTAAACCCCTCAATCCCCTGAACCCTAAACCCCCTAAACCGCATCACGGAGACCTTCGGACATGGTATGTGGGGGTGTCCAACATCAGGGGTCGCCTTTCGGGGCCATACCATTAATTAGAGAGTTTAGTGTGAAAACAAACGGAGGGCTGAGTGGCAGGGCTGGCCAACATTGTGGCTTCAAGCATTTTGAGGAGGTTTCAAGACTTGGGCTGTTGGTCTTTTTGGGATTTTGGCTGTGGGGGAACCCCCAACCCCAAACCCTAAACCTGGATCAATGTTAGGGATCCTTGATACTTTTGGGGGTATGGGATTCCTCATATTTATGTAAAAAGGAGCCTTTTTTCTTCCTAGCATAATGCCGGCTAAGAAACTGCGTGGGATCCCGAGGAAACTTTGGGGGATGGGATCGGACACTAGATGTCTTCAAGGCCCCGACCTTGCAAAAAGCAACGGCCTGCAAACAAGAATCGTAATGATGGTCGTAATAGTAATAGTAATCGTAATCGTAATAGTGTATTCCAAGCCCATTCAATAATTCGCGGCCTGAAGACTCCTGGCCGTTATTACATAGCCCGGCCGTACCCAGAACAGTGGAGACATGTCTCCAAGGACATTCCAATCATCGGCACTTCCATGTAGGTATCTGCCAAAGTTAAGGTGCATTTTCGGGACTCCAAAAGAGGCATATGGGTAGTTCCCAAAATTGGGGTCGCATTTTGGTACCCCTAAATATTAGGTGCCGCAATATAATCTATAACCCAAAAGGGCCCATCATTTTGAGAACATGACTTGCCGATCTTTGTAGCACCCTTTTTGGCCAAGCAGGTACGAGCTGATCCGCCCATGAGCTCCCTCATAGGGAATCTTGCTGAATCCAGGCATCAGAAATTACCTGGGAACCCCAGATCCCTGTATTGAAGGACCATTAATTCATACACTTCATACCTCAGGCTTGGATTCCGACTCAAGTTCGAGGTCAGGAATTAGCTTAGCGAGTCTGGGTGTAGCAAGTCCTCCAAGCACAAAGGGCGTGGAACAACAAGTTCCGTCCTTTCGCCAGCACAGTACCTGCAGGGATGCGAGTCGCAAAACAGCAGCATTTCACGAACATGTGCTGGTGACTGCTATGCGCATGCTTCTGATACCGGATAGTCTGCATCTCCAAGTAGAGAGAGTATCCAGACTGTAACCTTCGTTGCTGAGCGTCCTTGTTACGAACGAGCAGGAAGTCATTCAAGGACACGCTTTATCCTGTCTTCCAGGGGGTTCAGCACCTGCTTCCTCTGATAGACTTGAGATAAAAGTTTCCCCAGTTCAAAAATCAGCTGCAAGTCGCGAAATTAGGCCTACAGAGTGTCCTGCTTGTAGGTCACTGTCCTTTTGAAAACGCGCCTGGGTCTACATGGGTTTTGGGGTACTGCGTCACGAGCATCCATGAAGTTGTTGGGGGTTGAGGGAGGGACTTGGCATGCTTTCTAATATAATGGAATATAATGACCCTGGTAGGAATAATTCTATTATATTCATACCATATTATTGGGGCTCCCTGCTGTGGAGTTCCCTACAGCGGCAGCGATTGAATGAGATTGAAATGTCTGCAGCGTTCAAGCATCCAGACATGACGGAATTGCAGCAACAAAACTCAGACGTTAGAGCCTAAGTCTATAAAACAGCAAGATTCTGGAGGGTTTTAGGGTTTTCTTGTAGGGCTTTGTGTTCCAAAGCTGTTTCTTCAACCGGCTATACCCCATGGCTTTCCTTGCCGAATCTGGAGTGCGGTGCTTAGACTTTGGAGCTCCTCAGAATGTGTACCTTCAGATCCCCAAAGATATATCAGGATGACTGGGGTTCTGTTAAGCTGTTAAGGAACTTGAATTAAGTTCTACTGGAGCATAAGGAACCCTACGATATTGCTATATGCCTATGTTATGTTATGGCAACTTAATTTAAGCTTCTTAACAGCCATCCAGATGATGGGGGATCGTGGGGCCCATATAGAGAGTATAGTTTGAGAAGTACTCATGTTTGGGCAGAGGGTTGAGTGATTCGGAGGTTTCCCAACAGTTAGCCAGCCACATCCAACTGTTCCTTGATCAAAAGCTGTCAGGTACCTATTCCTGTTCAACTGCAAGGATCCACGGTTCTCACTGTTGACTCCTTCCAACGTAATTTGGGGGGAGAGGGGAAGTTTCAAGGGCGTTCTGGCAAAGGAATCTCCAATGGTTTCCGTCAATCGAAAACGATTCTGATCGAAAAGTTCGCGAAACTGGCAGCACGGAGCCTGCCGGGAAGTTGACATCCCCCTAGAATCTGGAAGGGCAAGAGCTACAGTCTAAACTCCTTAAAGGGGGTTATATAGTGGATTATATACGGGTGTATTAGAGGGGCTATTAAGGGGGGGGATACTAGGAGTTTAGACTACAGCTCCTATCTTAAGACTGATTTTTGAGATGCCAAACTACTAAATGCTAGAGCCCCAAATCCTCTTTTAGCCCCAAAGCCAAAGCCAGAACCTCTGAATTTCCCTGATACCTTAACCCTTTGTCCCATACTAGCAAGTATCATATGCACAAACCGTTCCTATAGGCTTCAAGCCCATAACCTAAAACCTTCATCCGAAACCCTAATCCCCAAATCCTATGCCCAAAATCCTGAACACTACATCCTTTACGCCCCAAATCCCAAATCCAACATGGACCGCAACATACCTCTTCTCTTTGGTCAGGCTGTGGCGCTGGGGGCCACTGCGCCCGCGCTTCCCGCTGCAAGGCTCCATCCACTCCGGGCTTTGACGTTGCTGTGTATCAGTTGAGTAGTGTTTTATTTGGGGATACTATGGTACCCAATATAGAGTAAGATTCTATCCCGTTGGGGTATAGTATTTTATATAAGGAATACAATCTTACTGGGTTTAACCACCAAAAAAACGCTACTCAGTTGCTAGGACCACAAGCGCTTCTCACTCTTACGCAAGGGATGCGAACCTTGACGGACAGTCGTGGTCTTTCTAGATTGCAAGTATGTTGCTTGGTTGGGCCCAGTACAGGGAGGCGGTTAGTTTTGGGTAGCCTGCGGTGGTTTTTGACAAATTTCGTTTCTCAGAGAAACATATTTCATTATCATTCGTGGAGTACTGCCCAGCAGGAGGTGACCAGTGGTTCTAGGTTGCGTACTGCCCACCACTCTGTAACAGTTGGATAGTATTCAGAATGTAGTTGCTTATATATATATATAGACATACATATATATATATATATCCCGTCATATGAGGCCTAACATAGACGCACCCAATTTAAATGGGCTTTTGCCGTATCGGAATACCAGGATTAGGAGCTGATTGCTTGGGTTTTTAGTCTCAGGGCGCATGCTTGAGTTGTCATATGAGCTATAGTCTAAACTCCTTAAGGGGGGGTTATATAGGGGATTATATAGGGGACTACCATAGGGGTTACTAAGGGGGATATTAGGAGTTGAGACAATAGCTCATATTAATCCGTCAAAAATCCCTCCAGAGCGTCAGCAGCACCTGGATGCTCCTTGTGACTACGCTGTTTGTTTGAGTTGCAGCGCACTAGCTTATCCATACACCCCTAAACCTAATTCTCTCTGAAGATACCTTGTCCCTGGACTTTATAAGGTTTATGAGTGTCTCCTTGGACCTTAAACCCTGAACCCTCATCCCTAAATCCTAAACCGATCCTGAGACTTGGCAGGCTCCCATCTAGGCCTACAAAGGCTGCACCGGAAGCTCCCTCAGCAGGTGCCAGCAAAGTCTGCTTGGAAGCTGGGAAAGGATCCGATTCTCTTTGCGGGGATCTTTCGTGGGGGGGTTAATCGGTACGAACCAGGGCAAGCTGATTCTCTGTGCAGGCAGTGTGAAGAAGAGTGCATGGTTTCCCAGGGATGTCATTGGTGTGAGAGAAGGTCTCAGGAGGGTTCTACGACAGTTCAAGGTTTAAGTTGAGCTATGTGTAAAGCAAGCCGTGCATTGGCTTGAGGGTTCATGATGACAGGTTCAGGGTTGAGGAGCGATCCATTGAAGTCAAGGTGGAAAATCATGACCGGCAGTGTACAGGAGGACTGCTTGTCGCACAGCACTCAGACCAGCCTATGCTCCAGAATATTTTTCATGTTGATAACTATCATTGTTGTTACTATTGTTAGTAACCACTGTTAGCATTATCACGATTATCATCATTAGTATTATTATTGTTCTTGAGGTCCGCATGACAAGGCTATGGATGTCGTAGCTTCTCATGCTTCGACTCAGATGCCAGCTCTTGACCCAACTGCCCCCACACCAGATCTTACAACCATCGAAACCTGAACATGGACCTAAAGTTCTTCAAAGCCCCTTAACCCTTACAGGCTTTGATCCCTCCAGCACATTGCATCTCGTGTATGCCCTCATAGCTTCCGACCAATCCCTCTCATGGAGCCCAGAGAAACGCCTCTGACATTGCTGCTGCATTCCCCTTTTTGTGCATGTGGGAGTTGCGCATAAGTCTTTCCTCGACAATCCCGCCTATTGCCCTAGAGGTTCCGTAAGGGTCAGGGCATCCGCATTTATCAACATGCGGACCTTAACCCAGCTCCTGGTCAAGCCCGAGATGTTATGAAACCATGAAACATGCTCATATTTCTACTCTGGAACAAGCCAATACAAGTACCTTCAGCCCCAAACCCTACCCCTAACCGGATCCTTTGACAGCAAACGGCCTTGCGAGGCATGGGGTCGGCGCTGGCAGCGGCGGGTGCGCTTGCTGCTGCAGGCGTCGCCATCAAGAGGCGGACCTGGAGGTTTTAGTTTCAGGATTTAGGGCTTGTTTAGTGGGTTTACGTAAGAAAATTGCAATCCCTCACGCTAACAGGGAACCCCTAGAAGGGGGCTGCAAAGAATACCGTCCTTTGCAAAGAGGGACCATATCAGCTTCCGTTTGGGGCAAGGAAACCCCACAGACATGGATTTTTGGCGGATGAAAGGATAGAGCCCCCAAACCCTAAACCTTACACCCTAAATCACAAAGGGGGTCATATGAATTAGCTTCGTACGGCTCAAGGTGGCCGATGGGTTTGCTGTAGGCGGCTTCTATGGGTTTGGGGTTCCAGGGCTTAGCGGTTTAGAGTTTAGAGGTTTGTGGGTTAGGGTCTTAGGGGTCCCACCCTAAACCCTAAACCCTGCGTTGTGTCCCTAAGGTTGTACCCCCGAAAAGGTGTCCCGAACATGGCCCCAACATAGCCCTCACATGAGCTATAGTCTAACTCCTTTGGGGGGTTATATAGGGGATTCTATCGAGGAGTATTATAGGGGTGACTAAGGGGGATACTATGAGTCTAGACTATACTTCATATGAACCGATATAGTCCACTAGGTTACCTTACGAGGACAGGGGTAGAATCCTAGGGGGTACAGACCTGAAACCCATGAGGGTTGAGATCGGATGAAGACTACTTTGGTCTGAAGGTCGCGTTGCGCTTTTGCGAGCACAAGAAGAAACGGCCCACTAGGGCAGTCATACGGTAATGGGTCATGTTTTCAAGTCTCCCTTTTTCGTTCTGCCACCCCAGCATTGCCACTATGTTTGTGGCTGTTCTGCTGCAGTAAACAAGTTGTATTTGCTCATCAGTCGTAGCAATCGCGACAATACCAGCACTGCGCCTCCTGCGGCGCAGATGTTGTTTGTTCGTTGTACTGTACCAACCTAGGATCTTAGGATCCAAGCCCTCAACCCCAAGACCCGTGGCTCCACCCAAAGGATGTGTTTCATAGTGTCATGGTGTCTTGCAGATGCACCATCTTCCTCGACAACACCTTCAAGCCTTCATGTGAAAGCTGTAGAACCCTAGGTACTTATCAGCATTATCCTCCCAATCCTCATATGGTCATAGTATAGTTTCCCCCCAACCAAAGTCTACTAAGTCAGGTACCGCATACTATCCCTGTAAACCAAATTGCTATTCCATCTTCCATTTTCTTTGATTTGACTCCGCATGATTCTGATTATCTAGGCCCCTAAACCGTGAACAATAAGACGGTAGTTTTCCCTTCCTGTTGTATTAGTTGAAGTATTTCGGCCACTAGGTCATGAATCCCGGACCCGAAGTCTTAAACCCTAAGCCCTAGTAGTAGAGTAGCACACGAAACCCCTTGAGATCAACATCTGTGGAGGCGGCCGGCGGAGGCTCGGGCTGCAGCCGTGGCCATGAAGGCCTTTGCCTCGGTGATTTTTTGACATATGGGGGATTGTCAAAATTATGGTCCCTTTTTGGGGTCCCCTAAGTTAGGCCCCGTATTAGGCCCCGTATTATAAAGGGACCCAAAAAGGGACCATAATTTTGACAACCACCCACATAGGTGTTGTTGAGGAATACGAAGGGTAATCAGTCAGGCTTCTGCTGTATGGAGGTTCTGGCTTCAAGGTCTGGAGTTCGGGGTTGAAGGTTTAGAGTCTGATGTGCTGGATAGAAGGTTTAGGGTAGAATCTTGGTCGTGGGGTCTTAGCAGTATACCCTAAATCCCTAAACCTGCACCCTGTGAACCCTTTTGGGCCCTCGCTTGTAATTCCATATCTGACGACATGGAAGTTCTCAAACTTCCAGTGTTCGACGCAATTTTTCTGGGGTTTAGGATTTAGGGTTCAGGGTTTAGGGTATAGGTCCCTCACAAACTTCCCCGTAAATCCTTATATTGGGGTTCCTTTTAAAATATGTAGGAAGAGCACGTTGCTGAACTGCTTACTGGGCTTAGTGGGGAATAAGGGGGTATAATCGCTACTAACCGTAAACCTGAAACACCCTCCATGTTCCCTTATTCCCTACTAACCCGCAATGAAGAAGGCTCCGACACCGTTGCCTATCAAGGTTTAGGGTTTCTGGCTCGAGGGTTGCCTATCAAAGGTTGGTACATGGTTTAGGGTTTAGGGTTTTAGGGTTTAGGGTTTAGGGGTTTAAAGGTTTAGGGTTTAGGGTGTGGCTAAGGTTGGTACTATGGGCCCATAGTATTGGCCCCCAACATTGAGATCCTTGCAAAAGTAACTTGATCTGGGACCCAAGGCTCTTAACCCTAAACCCTTAGCCCCTAAACCCTAAACCCTGAACCCCTAAAACCCTAAACCCTAAAACCTTAGCCCTAAACCATTAATCCTAAACCCTGAACCCAAAAACCCAAAACCAGGAGGTCAGGTAGCCAAAAACCTCGGTTTTAGGGTTTACTTGGGGATGCTAATTGTACGCAATTTTGGGTAAGATTAAAACTTCCTTTCGCGGTTTAGGGTTTAGGGTTTAGGGTATAGTATGTTATACAAGGTCATCATTTTACTGGGTTCAGCTCAAAAAAAAACCGACTCATCTGAGCATGGAGAAGAAAATAGACACTTTAAACCCTAAACCCTATGTTGTTTAGGGTTTAAGGTTCAGGGTTGAGCTACTGTCAATATGAGCCTTACCACGGGACCATTCAGGGTGGACATAGGGATCCCTCTGGTAGTCTAGCGTTTAGGGTCTAGGGTTTAGGGTTTAGGGTCTAGGGCTTATGGTTCAGGATTCAGGTTTAGGGAGTTCAGGGTTAGTGCAGTAGTCCGGCCGGTACAGTCCCTAACATGCTTCCTTTAGGAGATATAGTCTAAACATCTTAAAGGAGGTTATGTAAAGGACTACTATGGGCGCTTTTAAGGGGGATGCTATATAGTGCAACCCGTGTGCATTTATTAGCTTGGAAATATTGCTTGCGGCTCATACAGCCGTAAATGATCCTAAGCAATACGCCCATTCGACTCTAAATGCTAAGATCCTTGAACCCCAAACGCTTAGGCCATTAAACTCTAAGTAAGACCCCTAAAGGGAACTTAAACCCCAAGCCGTATATCCTTACACCCGAAACTTTGAACCCCAAGCTCGAAAATGCTAATTTTTTCTACTCTAAGACCCCAAACCCTAAATCCTAAACCGAACCCTGAAAGCCTAGACCCCTAAACCTTAAACACCAAATCCTAAACCCCAAATCGTAAACCCTAAATCCTAAACCCTAAACCCCAAATCCTCAACCCTAAATCCTAGACCCAAACCCCTCAACAAATTTCGCGGCACCTAGGCAACAGCTCCAGGATGAGGGTCAGGAGCCACAAGGGTGTGGACCCGTCAAAGGGGGAGACAGTCCACCTATTTTGGGGTTTAGTGGTTTGGGGGTTGGGGCTTGGGGTGCTAGGGTTTTGGGGTGGGAGTTTGATGCGTGGGGTGCAGGTGGGGAGTTTAGTGTTTATGATTTATAGTCCCCCGTAAGTAGATAGAATATGGCTTTGACTCTATAGCGGGCTTAGGATTTAGGGCTTAAGGGGGTTTACGGATTAGGTAAGGCCTTAGGTTGAGGATTTCGGGCTTTGTTTAGGGCTTCAGCTTGTGGATGTCGGGCTTTGGGCTTAGGACTATGGGGTGTAGGGATTAGGGTTTAGGGATTAGGGTGTAGGGTTTAGGGTTTAGTGATTTAGGGAATTTAGGTTTATAGTCCCCTTAAGTGGATAGAACATGGGGTATATGGGGATCTTATTATAACATACCTAAAGCCATATTCTATCTACTCAAGGGGGACTACAACCTTGAACCCAGATTTGAGGTGTATGATTGCGGGCTTAGGGTTTAGGATTTCAGGCTTAGGAGCCGCAAGGGTGCGGGGCAGTGACTCTGGGGCTCGTCTAAGGTTCTTACAGATGCCCGGGGTATGCCGATGTTTGGGCTGTTCGTTTTCGTTCGTGCTACCCTTAGCCCTACAAGCCTGAAACCCTAAACCCTAAGCCCTACCAACCTGAAACCCTAAGCCCTTGGCATCCCTCCAGCAACAGCTGAAATTAACTTTTGCCCTAAACCCTAAACCCCAAAAACCCTAAACCCTAAACCCCAAATAAAAGACTACTCAGTTGGGGTTGGCGAAGCAATGCATGCCGCCGGACGCCATGAAATGGAAGGCCTAGGATGAATCGGTCCCTGCTGGGGCGAATCCTAAACATAAACCCCAGACCCTAAACTCTATAATCCCTTATAACACCTTCGTAAGTGGTTTACAATAATCCCCAAACCCTAGACACAAAACCCTAAACCCTAAGCCGCCAGGACCCTAAAATTCTTTTATAACACCTTTGTAGGCCCTAAACCCTAAACTCTAAACCTTAATACTGAACCTCCAAGTACCCGTTTTTGGGGGGACACACCCGGCCTAAAGCCAGGCTTAGAATGTACGGTTTCAGGGAGTTTAAGGTTTCGGGTTCAGCGTTCAAGGTGTAGGATTTAGGGCTTAGGATTTAAGGCGTTGGGTTTAGGAACCTTCGAGCTGGGTCATTCTTGAAACGGTGTTTCTTTTCAGTCGGTTTAGGGTAGGGTTTGCGTTTCAGGGTTTAGGCTTCAGCGTTTAGGGTTAGGGTTTTAGTGTACAAGTTGCATTGCTCATGGTACTCAACCTCGGAACCAGATAATCGCGGGTTCAAGAGGAGGTACTTGCAGGCGCAGGGGGACTTAATTAGTAAGTAAACTTATAACCCTTAGAACCCGAACAGTACCCTGACCCTAAACCCTCGACCCTAAATACCCCTTCATAGCTCTATAACCCCTTTAGGGTTCAGAGAGGTCTCCTGACGCCAAAACTATAGGGTTTAGAGACAGGGTTTGGGGTTGAAAGTATGGGAATGCGGATTAAGTTTAGGACCCTAAGCCCTAAACCCTAAACCGAGTTCAGGGTTTTGATATCTTGGGAACCTAAAGGAACTCGAACTTCATGGAGGAGCCACACTAGCTCTGGGTATGAAGTACCCAAAACGCTAAACTTTAGGTGTTTGTGGGTACGACAAGAGGCAGGTTCCGCTTGAGCCGGAGCCCCAACCCTCAGCCCCAGCTGCATCATCCACCCAAAAAATTCAACAATCTTGCTGTGCCAGGAGGACGTGTGTTAGATCGCTCCAGAGTATACTCTAAACCCTCAACCTGAGAAAAATACCTTAAGCCTGACATCTCAGCCCTTAGCCTTGAATACTGAGCCCTATACACCAAGTTGTGGATCCTCATGATAATGCCTGTATAAACCCCATATATGCCCCTGTAATGGTACTTAACATTCCCTCCCCCCCCGCAAACCCTAAACCCTAACAGGGTTGTGCCGGAAGGATGTCGGCTGGGTTGCGCCAGAGTGGGTCTACCAAGTGACATTGATGTCACCCTACATCGTCGGGGCCCTTCTCATCAAAATCTTTCCGGGTTCAGGGTTAAGCCCTAAACCCTAAGCCCTGAGGGCTTAATTAAGCTTAATGAGGTGCTGGGGATGTATGCTCAACAGGCTTATTATACCAATATTACCCCTTTAAAGCCCCTATATAACCCCTAGATAACCCTTTATAACCCCTATTATGTAAGCTTTGAGGGTTTTCGGGCTCGGGGTTGAACTTGCCTGAAATGGGCTCAAATTTCAGCACAGTTAATGCGACAGCACTACGAGTTAGGCTATAGTCCCCCTTAAGTAGATAGAATATGGGGAATATGGGGACCCTATTATAATATGCCCAAAGCCATATTCTATCTACTTAAGGGGGACTATAAGTTGCCATGTCTCGCGGTTCAGGGAGCTCACAGGAGAAGTGATCGGAAAGTTGATCCCGCCGGATTGCAACCCCACATCCTGAACCCCAAGCCCTAAACCCTCTGTTTGGGGTCCAGGGTCTAGGTAGGATTGGATGACATCTGCCGCAAACCCTAGACCCTAAACCCTCTGATTGGGGATTAGGGTTTAGGTAGCATGGGATACCCTAAACCCTAACCCTAAACCACCTGTTACGGGTTGGGTTTAGGTAGGCTGGGATGACGTATGCCATGATGTTGCCGAAGTAGGATGATGTTCTGCTTCCAGAATCCCCAAAGTGAATCCCTGTGATCTCCTACTAGGGTCTGGGGTTTCAGGGTTTAGGGCTTTAGGGTCCAGAATTTAGGGTTTAGGGTTTCAGGGGTTAAGGTTTTAAGGTTTTGGATTTAGGGTTTCGGATTTAGGGTTTAGGATTTAGGCTTTAAGGATTTAGGGTTTTAGGGTTTAGGGTTTTAGGGTTTAGGGTTTTAGGGTTTAGGGTGTTAGGGTTGAGGATTTAGGATTCAGGGTTCTACGGTCTTAGTGTTTCAGGGTTTTAGGGTTTAGGGTTTTAGGGGGTTTAGGGTTTAGGGTGGGGAGGACAGGTGTTGTGTGGAGTCTTGGGTTGTAGAGTTTAGGGTGTAGGGTAGAGGGACAAGGGCA
>CAJNIZ010026147.1:64974-79190 GCA_905231905.1 Symbiodinium pilosum | reverse complement strand
AAGGGGGGTGGGGGGGGGGGGGGGTTATGCTATTAATACTACAGCCGAAGCCCCTCCCTGGGTGGCTAGAACTCAAAAGTAGGAAACATAATGGCCCAAAACCCAAAGACATGCTCAAAAAGGAGAATTATTCGTCATTTTTGGCGGTGCAGGTGATTCCTCATTGTTAAAGCCTAAGCCCTAAAACCCTCATGCGTGTGCAGGCACACGCTCCGCCACGATTGATCTGCATAGGCGGCTATAACTCGAATTGGAATAGGCCCGGGCGCTGAAGGGCTAACATGGTTCAAGGCTTAGGGTCTGCAATTCGGCGTTCATTTCAGTACTGGTATTGTGGTCAAGGGGTTTCTTGTCTAAGCATGGTATAGGGAACCTCAAATCAAGATATTGGAACTATTCAGGTCCCTACGCCCTATTCCCATAAACCCCTGCACAAGCAAAGTTGTCACTAGATGTTCCATGTCCTTCTTCATTTGGTTCTCCATGACTGGTCATGATATTGGATCCCTGCAGAAGGTGGGAGAGGTTCCTCTTATAGGAATTGCAGGGTCCCCTTTCAACAAGGGCTTAACAGGGATAACAAAGGGATTCGCTGTAAGAATTATATGTAGTGATATGTAAATTTTCTGGTTCAGAGTTTATGTTTTCCAGAACTACGGCATGGTTGTTTGGGGGTGAGTATGTGGGACTTGCTGGAGGTAGCCGGTTCGCCTAGTGGTGAGCGATAGGGGTGCCTGCACGTCCTACATGGTCTTAGTAGTTTCCACGTTCTTCTCCATTATCTGTATATAGTAAACCCAGAACCCCTAAACCCTAAACCCTACCTCACGAATACATACTGGAAAGGAGCCCAGCTAGCCCAACGCTGTCTACTGGACCGCAAGCGTTTCTAGGGCTCCTGCATGTTTTAAGTTCAGCTCCCCAAGTTTTGCCGCTTGTAGGGGTTAGGGTTCAGGCGCCTGGGTACTTCCAAGTGTGTTGTTTCTGGTGCGCCCTGATGAGCTCTGTCATGGTAGGGGCGCCCATGCTTCATGTAGAGGTTTTAGGCATGGGCTTGGCTTATAAGACCTTGCAGGATCTAGGGTTAAGGGTCTTATGGTTCAGGGCTCCAGGCTCTCGGGGCTGAGACTTGGTGTTGGTCCTCTGATGGTGGTCATGCATCCTCACCCCTCGCGTTGGTAGCAAGTGCACCCAAGCTAAACCCTGAACTCTGGACCCTAAGGCCTAAGCCCCATGCCGCAGCCCTCACCCCTCGCCGCCCCCCAAACCAACGCCCGGCAAACGCAGAGACATGTTCAGGCATGAGCCCGTGTCTCAGGACGCTGAAGCTTGTCTCTGCAAGTGAGTAGTATTTGATTTGAGAATACTACAATACCCAATACAAGGTAAGCTTCTATCCTCCTTTTGGGTATAGTACTGTATATAAGAATATCATCTTACTTGGTTCAACCACCAAAAAAAAGCGACTAATGGTTGGTTAAGGTTTAGGGTTCGGAGTTCTTGTTGATGGTGGACAGCTTGCACCATTTAGGGTCCTTAAGCTATTGCCTAAACCCTAAAACCTAAACCTCAGGATTTCTTTCATCAAACGTATGCCATGGGTCCCCATCCTTTGGGTTCCTGTCCTCTCACTGTGTTCTTGCAACCATGTGGGACGGCAATGTGGGCACGTGGCTGTCAACATGTCTGTATATCATATGTCCAGGCAGAACGGAGGGGTAATGGGAGGATGTTGCAGGATTGAAGCAGCATTTAATGATAGTAGACGAGTGTTGTCAAAATGGCGCTCTCTTTTGACGTGGCCTACAATACATGACGCCATGTAAATGGTACCAGGTCATAGGTTATACTATCAGAGCTTTGACAACCTAACATATAATGACCGCCAGGAGTTTCACGGGGTTTCCTTTGCCGGGGTTGCTGGTCAAGCGTTGAGTAGGTTGAAGTCTGCCCGAAGCCCTAAAGCCCTAAAGCCCTAAACCCGAAACTGCAGACAGGGGCTTCCTGCTTAAGATCCATGGGGAAGCACTGCCCTAGTGTTTGACCTCCCGATGCTCAAATTGGAGAGTTGGAGTGGATCCTCATATCATGCCCGTAAAATGTTGTACTAGAGGCCACTCCCCGACCTCAAATGCTGAACCCCAAACCGTAGCTTGCATATATTACAGTTCACCACTCCACCTTCAAGCACCTGTGAGACCAAGCGGGTGTACGGTCTCAATGGCTCCGAGAAATTTCTGGAAGGTCCCTTTGGTCGTATTTACCGTTGAGGGGCCTCCAACACCAGGTATGTTCGCCTGGTGAACTTAGGTTGTTCTGGATCTGTGTCAAAGATGAGTCTCTGGAATTGGCTGGCTACCTGGTCTCTAAACCCTAAAACCTACATGTTAAACCCTAAACCCTAAACCCTACAGTTCTATTTTAAGCAACCCTCTAACCTCACTTGAAAGATGCAGCAGGACTATGCCTGCAGCCTGAGGGCAGCGCTGTAACACGCCCATGTAAGGGTAGATCCCCTTAAGTAGATAGAATATGGGGTGTAGGCTTTAGGGTTTAGGGTTTAGGGATTTGGGTTTATAGTCCCTCTTAAGTAGATAGAACATGGGGTATATGGGGATCTTATTATCATATACCCAAAGCAATATTCTATCTACTGAAGGGGGACTACAGACCCTAACTAAACCCTAACCTTGACGCAGAAGTCCTCTCCGTAGTCCTGCCTAACCAGTCGCATCCGACGCCGCAACCGCCCTCCCAAAATCCGGGACCCAAACCCTATGGATGACCTAGCCTAGCCACCCCTCCAAACTGCCCCCCAAGGTTCCGCCCTAACTAGGCTTATCTAGGGTTAATCAAGGTTAATTGGCTTAAAAGGGCCTTTTGGGGGATAGTGTATCGGGGATGGATAGTAGAGCCCATAAAAGGGTTGAGGGGTTGGGGCTAAAACTCTAAACCCTAAAAGTTTAGGGTTTAGGGTTTGGGGCTGAAACTCTAAACCCTGAAAGTTTAGGGTTTAGGGTTTAATTGGGGTTTCAGCCAAGGACGCAAACGGTTGCGAAACATCGGCGGAGGTAGTTTGTTCAGTTACAGGCGCACAGGGTTCCAGGCTTTGCAGTAGCAATAGCTGAGACCATCTACATGATGATGTTATAACCTCAGCATAGCCCCATGACCCCTGTATAACCCCAATATAGCCCGTACGCCGCACAAGTTCAGTGTCGCCGTTATATAACCATTACCTTTAGCCCGTGTAGTCACAGAGAGAAACAGATTTGAAACAAACATTTGAAAGAAGCGCCCCATATCAACTACAATTACTTTGGAATAGGCTTTAGGGTTTATTACACTTACTCAGGATTCGTGGTTCGGGCGGGAGGAGGGGAGGTAATTTTGGCTTTAAAGCTTCGGCGTTTCAAGCTCAGGGGGATTGGGACCTGAATAACTACAAGTTTATATTGTCTTCTGTGTTGAGGACTTGGGGAGTAGCGCACACATTAGCGAATGTGACATGTTTCCGCATGGAGCAGTACCCTTAACCCTAAACCTCCAGTCACTAGACAGTGCAGAGATCGGCTTCATATCTTAGATCATCCTATGCCCTTACTTGGAGGTCCATTGTACTTATAACCTACTTAGTAACTGTAGTTATAACCTAATTATATATAGGGTAACTATACTTATGGGACTTATATTTAGGTTATAACTACAGGTACTAAGTAGGTTATAAGTACAATGGACCTCCAAGTAACCCCAAGGTGTCCCTACAGACGCAGCTTCCGACCTCAAAGCCCTCAAATGCCCAAATCCCACATGCCTGAAACCCCAGCCCTCCAGCAGACATTCCTAACTCCTGAGCGCTTCAAGCCCCGAAAACAAAGGACTTGACAACTTGATGTCAGTGTATAGCCCATATAAGACCTCTACATTTGTGCTATTGTCCTTTTCCCCAAACCCTCCTTGAAGGCCCAGGGGGACTTCGTAAGTAGGTTACAAATATGGTTATAAACAGAGTAACCCCAATTCCTCCAGGGTTTTAGGCTTAGGATTCAGAGTGTAGGGTTTAGGATGTACGTTTCACGGTTTAGGGTTTAGTGTTCAGGGTTCCCTAAACCCCAAACCCTGAGGATGTAGGGTTTAGGGCCCCCTGACAGGTGACTCGGTGAGCAGCCGATGGAGGTGCATGCTCCTCGACTGTCCTTGGATAACATTTTGTGCGCGCTTTGAGTTTAGGGTTTAGGGTTTAGGATGTAGGGTTTTGGGTTTAGGATTTAGGGTTAGGGCTTAGGATTTAGGGTTTAGGATTTAGGGTTTAGGGTTTAGGGTTTCCGCGCTGTGTGTATACACCATAATAGAACAGACATGGCTCCCTCAGCCCGAAACTAAACTTGAAGATTTGTATCCTGAGCCTTAAACCTTGAAGTTAAAGCCTAAGCCCTGCAAGTTACCTCCCAAATCCTAAGCCCCCAACCCAAAAACTCCAAATACCTTGAACCTTAACTCCTAGACCTTACCCTAAATCCTCAGCCCTAAACCCTAAATCCCCTAGCAACATCACAGGCTCCCTCCGATGCAGCATCATAGAGCAGACCTCGCAGCTGCTTAGACTCAGGAATGCAGGGGGTTTTAGGGTCTAGGGGGTTTACGTAGGGTTTACGGGATTTAGGTGGTTAGGGGGTTTAGGGAGTTTAGGGGGTTTTAGGGGGTTTAGGGGGGTGGGTTAGGGTTTGGGGGGTGTAGGGTATTGGGGGTTTAGGGTTTAGGGGATCTAGGGGGTTTATGGTTTTAGGGTATTGAGGGTGTATAGGAGGTTTAGGGTTTAGGGGGTCTAGGGGTTTAGGATTCAGGAGATTTAGGGTTCAGGGTTTAGAGGATCTAGGGGCGTTCTAGGGGGTTTAGGGATTTAGGTGGTTTAGGGGGTTTAGGGAGTTTAGTGGGTTTAGGGTTTAGGGGATTTAGGGGTTTTGGGTTTAGGGGATTTGGGGGGGTTAGGGTTTAGACGGTTTAGGGTCTAGGGGATCTAGGGGGCTTAGGGTTTAGGGAGTTTAGGGTTTAGGGTTTCTCTACCACATAGAATCCTGAGTATACTTTAAGTTCCAGGGCATGGGGTAGATAAGATGAGGCAAGACTTCCTTCATCCAAAGTAAGGTCCCATTCCAACACCCCAAACCCTCAAGCCCAGGTTACCACAAGTTGCATGGGGCAAAAGCAAAAGCGAGAAGTCGGTCGAAAATCATTGAATACTCTCGGCTCGAACTCTATACAATTTGTATAAACCCTGACCTTATACCCTAAACTTGCCCTATACAAATTGCATAAACCCTAATCCCTAAACCCTAGACCAACCCTATGCAATTTGTATAAACCCGAACCCCTAAACCCAAAATCAACCCTATGAGATCCGTATACACCCTAAACCTTGAACCCATTAAACACAGGGTTTTTGGTGTTCGCTTGTGATTGATCATGTTTCAGGCTTCTACTTACCTCCGGTTAGCAAGGAATGGAGGAATGGTATCCTTATGGGGGTTGAGGATATAGAATTTAGGGATGGGGGTTTAGGGTGTAGGGTTTAAGACATTAGTCCCTACGTACATATTAGTCCCTACGTACACCCGCTGCCATAATTCTGCAGTTTCCATTTTCTTGTCCATTCTCTAGTTCCTGCTAACATTCGGTAAATTTAGCGCACGTTAGGTTTGAGTTTTTGGGGCAAGCAGTTTTGGTTTTCCTTTGTCGCCAGCACCAGCCTGTCAATTTTTCCACAAGCTTAGAAACACGAGCTAGCCTTACAGTCCCCTTTAAGTAGATAGAATATGACTTTGGGCACGTTACGAAAGGATCTTTATATACCCCATATTCCATCTACTTAAGGGGGACTATAGCATTGGTTTGGGGATGAGGGCAATGAGGGCATTGAGGGACAAGCGTCAAGACCTCAGCGGTGGACGCCCGGCCGAGGGGACTTTTTTTTCAGATGTCATGAGCTGCTGTTAGGGGTTTAGGCTGTCAAGGTTCCCAAGCCCGAAACCCTAAATCCTAAACACTCAAACCCTGAACCCTCAATCCTAAACCCTGAAACCCAATACCTCCAGCCCTAAATCCTGAACCACCATCCTAAATCCCAAGCCCTAAACCCCTATCCTAAATCCAAAACTCGGTTCAGAAGCTTGGGCTTTGAAGCGTTGGAGGGTGCCAGGACTGCCTTTAAGCTTCTTGTCCATGGTTATAGGCCCCCTTAAGTAGATAGAATATGAGGTTTAGGGTTTAGGCTATAGGGTTTAGGGATTTGGGTTAACGGATTTGGGTTTATAGTCCCCCTTAAGTAGATAGAATATGGGGTAGATGGGGATCTTATTATAGTATACCCAAAGCCATATTCTATCTACTCAAGGGGGATTATGGGATGGTCTTCATGCCCGCCAGGTTTGGGTCTCAGGGATCTCGGCTATGGGGCTGCACACCTCTATAATTCCGTCATACTTTTACTGAGCATGCCGTCCCATACACTGCCATACACCCCCAGTATCATGTCGCTTATGGAGAATGTCTAATATTAGGATTGGGGGGTGTTTAGGGTTTAGGGTAGTTATTTAGGGTGTTTCATACTAGTATGAGAGGATTGTTTGGTTGAGGCTGGGCCCTTGTTTAAAGACCACTTGGTAGGTGTAACTCCCTTAGTGAGGCCTCCAATGTCACGCTTACTGGGGACGTGCGGGGCTTGCCTATTGAAAGGTTCATGGGGCTCAGTAACTACTTATAGTTGAGGTTATAACTCTACTTGTACTTGGGCTAACCTATAAAAGATCGAATTTGTGGGATATACGCTATGTACTAAGTACCATGGACCTTTAAGTCGTTTTATTCTTTGCAAGGCTGACGGAGCTGGGCCTACATTGAGCGCTAAACCCTGAACCCAAAAGTGAGGTGTCTGCAATAGGAACCTCCGGCCAGAGTTAGGCCTTGGGGTTTAGGTTTAGGGCTTAGAGTGTTTATAAGGTGTAGAGTTTGAAGGTTCATTGCTTACAGGGTTTATAAGAGTTAGGGTTTAGGGTTTTGGGTTTGTTCGTTTTGGACCCTAAACCCCCAACCCCCCTAGCCTTAATCGCCCCGTACATGGAGTGGAGATTGAGGAGCTAGCTAGCAACGCGCTAATAGCGCGTTCATCACCCTATGTGAGTGAATAGCCGATTTTCCTAATACATGTGCAAACGCGCACTGCTTTTCTAGTGCCCAGTCCAGCTGAGTATTCTCCCTGCCCCAACTCCGAAACCCTGAGCGCCAAACCCCAGACCTTAAGCCTTAAACCCCAATCCCTCAACCCTAAAGGCTAAACCCCAAAACCTAAACCCTAAACCCTAAACCTTAAACCCTAAACCCTACAAAACCCGAACTCTTCCTCGCCGAACTTAGGTTGCCTCTGGTGGCCTTGGATCTACGACGCTTTTCGCCCTGGGAGGCTTTCTGCTCAAGGGGAGTTTTTGATCAGGCTAGGATTAGGGGATTCGGGGATCAGGGGTTTGTAGGGGGTTTAGGGTTTAGGGAGGTCTTAGGGTTAGGGGATTAGGGGTTTGGGTTTAAGGATTTAGGTTTTAGGTGTTTATTGCACAGCTTAGGGACCCAAAGGATATGTGGGCAGTACCACGGGATGATCCAACTAGGGCTTCCCCAAAAACTATTTTGGGGTTCAGGGTTTAGGGCTTAAGGCTTAGGGTTTAGGGCGTAGGGTTTAGGGTTTAGGGTGCATCTACATGAGTGTTGCCTCCCTTGAGGTTTTCTGAGAGTTGAGGGCAGGTTTAGAGCTTTCGGAGGGGGGGGGGGAGGCACCCTAGCTGCAGCTATGTACATATATGCTAAACCCTAAACCCTTCTGTCTTGATGTAACAGCTCGTGCGTCAGACCCAAGGGATGTGTAGAATGGAGGAGCGGAGATACTTATGACCTACTTATAGTTGTAGTTGTAGCTCTGCTATTTGTCCACCATTACTGCTGTAAGTAGGTTGTATGGTTATACGCTCACCCCGCAAGTTAAGATCCTCAGCAACCCACGGGATAGTACTATACAGGAGCTACAAGGGGATGCATATATCACGGGCCCTGTTGGGGTAGCAAGTATAGTACGGCGCCTGGTATCTTGGGATGCAGAAAAAGGCGGGCCACCCAACCCTAAAGCCTGAACCTCTGCAGGAAACTCTAAACCCCAAGCCCTAGACCCTTAAATCCTAATGTAGACCCATGATTGATAAACCACCTCCTTTCAGGGCCTGAAGTCTAGGATCCCTATTATAATCCCTATTAAGCGGAGGGGGTTTATCAATCAGGGGTCTGGGTCAGTCCCTAAACCCTAAGTAAGCCCTACACCCTAGACCCTAAGGCCTGAATCGTGTGAATCTTTGCGATGGTCAGGACGCCACGGGGAGTCGAGACACCTCTCGGTAGAGAGGCAGGCATAGGGTTCACCCTAAACTCTAAACCCTCAAATTCAGGGTTTAGGCTTGGGCCATCTCTTAAACACCTATGGTGGGCAAAAGCCTGAGAGGATCGATTAGAATTCCGGGTAGATCTAGTTAGTTAGTTAGTTAGTAGCGTATATCCCTTGGCAGCCTAATGGCTCCCGTTTTAGAAGTCTCTCTACCCCCCAATGTTTTCGTTGATCATTCAGGATATCAGCTTTGCCCGGAGATCCTTCAGCACTTTGCACGCTTCAAAAGCACAGTGCTGCATTCCGGTTGGTGACGTCCAACAACCCCTTGGCTTCCTTCATGATTCTTCACTTGAGCTACAGTCTAGACTCCCTAAAGGGGGATATATAGGTGAGGGTTATAGGGCGTATGAGGGGGCTACCAGGAGTTTAGACTATAGCCGACTATAGCTCACTTAGGTTTTAAACCACACGGTTCAGAGTTTAGTTTAGTGTTTCGGGCGTATGTCTAACAAGGGACATGTTTTCTACTTCTCCAAGGAGTTTTTGGCAGCGGTTAGTCTGTTGTGCAAAGACCTAGATGATTGTATGCCCCTATTAGTGGTACGTAGGCTTCTTTTGAGGACTTGTTCTGCGTAGGCTGTAATGGACTAAGTTCTTAAGACACCCTGACACTTTGAGAACCCTGAACCCTAAGTCCGAACCCCTAACCAACATAAACAAAACCCTAACCCTAAACCCCAAACCCTAAATCCTAACCCGTAAGCCCGTAACCCTTGAAACCGTCATAGTCTACACTCCTAGTATCCCCCTGCATAGCCCCCATAGTAGTCCCCGATATAACTCCATATATAGCCCCCTTTAGGGAGTTTAGACCTTAAACCCAGTCTAATCCCCTACATATCTCCCCCTTTAAGGAGTTCAGAGTCTACCTCAAGTGGTATCCTAAGCTCCCGCAGGCTTGATCTCCTCAGCTGGCAGCTCCGTAGCGAGGGTTGGCAACCTATGCAGGGCGCCCAGGGATATGTCGAGGGCCTTCGGGGTTTAGGGTATCGGGGTTTAGGGTTTAGGATTTAGGGGATGTAGGTGGTTTAGGGGATTTAGGGGATTTAGGGTTTCGGGGTTTAGGGATTTTGGGATTTAGGGTTTAGGGCTTCAGGGATTGGGGATTCAGGGTTGAGGTTTTTGATCTAGGGTTTATAAATTAAAGCTAAAACCCCAGATCCTAGACCCTAAAGCTTAATTTCGGATGTAGTATGTCATTGGGCTTCAGGGTCTAACGGTTTAAGATTTCGAGTTTAGGGAGGGGTTGAGAGGTGAGGGTTGCGGCTTAGGTGTATTGGCAACTCTCTGTGTGTGTGAGAAGCGGTTTAAATTCTTGTTTGTATAAGCTTCCTCTGGCATATGAGTTATAGTCTAAACTCCTTAAAGGGGGTTATATAGGGATTATATAAGGGACTTCTATAGGGGTTATTAAGGGGGATACTAGGAGTTTAGACAGTAGCTCATACAGGGAAACATTGATTTGGATTCACATTCTCCAATCCCACCTAGAGTACTAGAGTGACCTCGGCCTTTAAGCAAAGCTAAGGATATCCAAATACCGGGTACGAAAACACCTTTTTTTTTCTGGTTACCTTGCTTACTCTAGGTAAACCCAGAACCTTTTTTATTGGGTCCATTGGTTACGCTAGGTAAGCCTGCATGTGTTTCTCCACTTCCTCAACCCTGAACTGAAATCACGGGGTCCTAAATCCTAAACCTTGAACCCTAAACACGGAGCCCTAAACCCTGAACCCTAAACCCCAAACCTAAAACTCCAAACCCTAAACCCTAATGCCTAGCCCCCAAACCCTAAACTCTGAACCCTGAACCAGGCCCCCAATGCTCCATGGCCGCTCCGGTTTGGTGGCCTGGGCCTTGGTCGTCCCCAATTGAGTGCTATATGGGGGTTTCCCAAAATTAGGGGGTACCTTTTTTGGGGTCCCCATAATAAGGACTATAGTATATTGGGGTCTATATTGGGGTCCCCTGATGTTGGGAAACTACCATATTATTTTTGGATATTATGGTACCCAACACAGAGGGTTTAGGATTTAGGGTTTGGGTTTTGGGCTTTGGGGATAGGATGGTTTAGGAGGGCTATAAAGGGATAACATATGTATATATATATATGGGAAACGAATGGACAAGACAATGGAAAACAAGATGGAACTGACATCACGTAGGGTATTGTGGCGCTTTGCAGTAGAAGTCACCAACATAGGGTAAGATTATATCCTCCATTGGGTTTGGTATTGCATACGAAGAGAAGATTTTGTTATTTATTTCAATCACGGTAGAGGGTTTGAGGGTTCTCCCACTGCCTGCGGCCCCAAAACACCAAAATCTGACTTCCCGAAAAAGCCCTAGCCGCTTAGCCTTGGATTCCCTGGATTCTACGTTAGGTGGACCCCCCACCCAGATTAGGGTTTGGGGTTTAGATAAGGGATAATGGGGATCATATTAGGGTCCTCTTATATTCTTATTATACTACTATTACAGGGTGGGGGGGTAAATTCTATGTACACTACTAATCTACTAATGTTACATTATATTGTCACCCACATTGGAATCCATATGAGCCATTCTCTAAACCTCCAGTATCCCCCGTAATAACCCCTATAGTAGCCTCCCATATAATCCCCTATATACCCCCATTTAAGGAGTTTAGGCTATAGCTCATATTGCCTTTGACTCCCCAAACATCATCTAAACCCTACACCCTGGTCCCTAAAGCCGACAGCTGATAATGTAGACCCCTGATGAATAAGCCCCTTCCCCTTACTAGGGATTGTTATAGGGATCCTGATATTAAGGCCCTTTGAAGGATGGGTTTAATTATAATAGGGATCCTAATATTAAGGCCCTTTAAAGGAGGGATTTAGTTAATTCGGGGTCTACATCAGTAGACTCCGCATGGGCCTCTGGCGCGCACAACGTTGCCCACCTTGCCATGGCTGGGGGACAGGAGAACTACTATTTGCTTCAGACCAACTAGAAAAAACAAATTCTTCCTTGTAAGGGTAATATAGGGATTTAGGGTTTAGGGTTTAAGGTATTCTTGATTTCTAAGGGTTCTGAAGCAAATATTAGAGGAGGACCTCGGCTTTGCTGGCACACGTGGAGGCAAAGTTCGCTGTTCGTGGCTCGATGGAGCCTGATAATCTGATTGCGGTTGGTTTAGGGTTTAGGGCCTAGGGTTTAGGGTTTCGGGCCTATTGTTTAGGGCCTAGGGTTTAGGGTTTAGGGGCTCAGGGCGTCTCAACGCCTAGACCCTGAACAGCACCTGCTTCCCAAGGCGTTCCGCTGGACGCTTTGCAGACGAAGACCAAAGATCTTCAATGCATACTATCAGTATCACTCCTACTATTCCTATGCCTCCTCCTACTATTGCTACTACCACCAGCAATTACCATCATGCTGGTTACTATTCATTGTTATTGTTGCTATTAACCTCTAGTTCCACAACTTTTCCTATTCCCAGTATAAGTACTATTAACTACTATTACTTTTCCTAGTACTGTCAATCAATATTACCATTACTATTAACTACTATGCTCTGCGGCTGGAGAGGGAGCCACCCGGATCCCAACCCGAAACCCCCAAAAGTCTAGGCTTTAGGGCTTAGGGTTCCAAATAACAACGCAAGCTTACAAGGGGTGCTGCAAGGCCGCTGTTTTTTTTTTGAAAAGGATTCTATATGAGCCACAGTCTAGACTTCTGGCATCCCGCTTATCAAGGTTTGTAATAGTCCCCCATATAATCCCCCATATTTTTCGACCTGCACTCACCTAGTACCCCAAGCCCCGCCTACTGTCTGCCGCCTCAAGCCACGAACTCTTGCTTCCGGAAAAGCCTGGACTTCAGCCGTAAATGAATAGTTGGAGCGGTTAAGGGCTTAGGGTTTGGAGTTTAGGGTGTAGGGCTTGGCAATTCCCAATATACTAGGTATGTTGTACTGCTGTTGTATTATGTTGCCTCTGAGGTATTAGAATCCATTTTGCTACTGATTTCCCGAGTTACCACCTGAACCCTGTACCCTAAACCTTAGGTCCTAAATCATTAAAATCGAAATGCTACATTCTTAACCCTTAAACCTAGCATTCAGCCTTCAACTCTAAGCCCTAAATCCCAAATCCTCAGCCCTGGCCCTGAACCCCAGAACTCCTGAACCCTGAAACCCAACACGCTAAACCGTAAACCTTAGGAGGTCCCCGCACCCTGTAATAGTGGCTATAAGGGTTTAGGGTTTAGGGGGGATAATAAGGATTATACTAAGGTCCTATTATATTCCTATTATAGCCACTATTACAGGGTGGGAGGTCCTCCTAACGTAAACCGCAAAAACGAGGCCGCAGTCCTAGCAGACGGCCTCATCGTGCCTTGGCGCCGAAGGTGTTGCAAGAGAGTTTCACAGGGGCCCATATACGGGCGCCTGAAAAGAGTTTAGGGTTTAAAGGTGAGAATTTAGAGTGTAAGATTGAAGGTTTGGGGTTTAAGGTTTAGGATTTATTAGGGCTTACAGAATAAAACATGTAAAATTCATTTGAAGCAGCGTTCCCACAGGGTTCTGAGGAGTTTCAAGATACTGGGTTGAAGGGTTTGGGAGTTTGAGGCTACGATGAATATGGGTGTTTCCCTAAACAAGGGGATCCCCAATATAGACCCCGAAATACTCCTATAATCCTTGCAATGGGGCCCCCGAAATGGTCCCCCTAATTTTGGGAAACCCTCATATGGCATTAAACCCTAAACCCTAAACCCTAGGGATTTCCCTTTAAAGAGAGTCTATGTAGGGTCCCATTTGTTGGTACTCGGGTTCTGTAGTGGGTACTTGAGGGGTCCACGCAGCGTTTGGGGCTTAGAGTTTAGGGTTTAGGGTAGGGGTTTGGGGGCTCAAGGATCGGAGTTCTCTTGTTCAGCCTGAGGGTTCGTTGAACATGGATGCAAGACAGACATGACCAGGGCTTAGGGTTTAGGGTTTGGGGTTTGGGGTTAGGGGGATTCAAGTTCAAAGTGGGCCTACAAGGAGGAAGGAGGATGCCCAAAATCCTCAAGTTAGAGTTCCCCTGTCCGAACTTCAAGCCCTAAACCCACTGTCCAGAAGCTCCAAACCAAATCTTGGACTAAACCCAAACCTGAAACCTTTGGGGGTTCGAGATTCGTTCTCGAAATAGTACGATTACCTAGAGTAACCTAGACCTTTAAAGAAAAGATCAAGATACCAAAAATCAGGCACAAACCCTTGTTTTTAGGTAAATGGTTGACTCTAGGTATTCCTAAATCCATTGCGGCTGAGGTCGCAGGCGGACGCGGAATGCATGGGGTGCTCAGGCGCCATCTCAGGATTCGTGTGGAACCCAACTACGCCCAATGCCCGCGGTTTAGGGTTTAGGCTTAGGGAAGGAGATTTGGTTAATGGAAGACATCCTGCACTGCAATAGGTACTGACGTCCTGGTAAGACTGCAGGGTCAGAAAATCCCCTAAGCCCTACCTAGACCCTCCAATGTAGTACCTTTTTGGTAGTCCTAATAAGAGCCCTAACCAAATTACCATACCAAACCCAAAAAGGAACTACATTGGAGGGACCAGGTAAAGCCTAAACCCCTAAATCCTAAAGCCTTAACCCCAAAAAACTAGGTGGTGCAAACTTTTCTCCATTCTCTCGGATAGGCTGAGGTATATTCCTGAAGCATGGGTATCAAGGTTGAAAGGGAGGTGGGTCTCCTTGTTAAAGGTTTAGGGTTCAGGGTT
>CAJNIZ010026147.1:52223-64874 GCA_905231905.1 Symbiodinium pilosum | reverse complement strand
TAAGATCCCGATATACCCCATATCCTATTTACGTAAGGGGGACTATAGGGGTCTAGGGTTTTAAGGTTTAGGGTTTGGGATTTAGGGGTTAAGGGTTTAGGATTCAGGGTTCCCTAAACCTTGAACCCCCGCTACCATATCATGAGCCAACAGAGGGTTTAGGGTTTAGGAGGCTTGGCCGCTTAGTTCAGATTTCTCTTAAGGTTGTGGGAGTCTGTCAAATGACGGGACCTTCCCACACGAGCTATGTAATGTAGTACTTTAGTAGGTGCACACGGGGCGTCGCAGTAGGACTACGGCTTTCTTGTTTTCTTGGGTTTAGGGGCTTAGGATTCTTTCTAGAGGTCCTGGCTCGGCTGAGAGCATACGATGGTTCTGGTAGGAAGACGATTCAGACTTGCCACCTCCCATAAAAGCTTTGATCTGGTCTTCTTAGGCTGAATCTTGAACATGTTCTACGTCTTCATGTGTTGTTCCATCATCTTCATCCATTTGCTAAACTCTATTCTTCCTTTTACCGGGTCATCTTTACCCACTCACAAGAATGCCGATATGAAGCATCATCATCTATTCAGACCTTCCCCTAGGGATCCAAGTAGTCCAATGTGTAAGGTTTAGGGTTTCTAGGGTTTAGGGCCGAGGGCCTAGGGATCCAAAAAGCCCAATGTAGGTACTACTTACAGACTCTAGGGCTGAATGTAGGCATTATGTGTATACTTGGATCCCTACGGTAGGATTCTACATTGGGTACTGCCCCCACCCAGTAACAGTCTATATTAGGGGTCCTTTTTTTTAACCATACTCTAAATATTATCCAACTGTTACTGAGGGGGGGAAAGTACCCAAATTCTGCATGAGAAGCAGCAACACTGGAATTGAAATCATCTGCAACTGGCTTTCATTGCAATGGCCGGTATCTTGTGTTGTAGCACAGGCTTCACCAAGTTGTTTGTCTGTTATTTGTTTGCTTTACTTTCCCACCGAGGGGTCTTCGAACACCGCTTCCCTTCTGAAAGGTGCCTATCTGAAGCACCTACGAAAAATTATGACTGCTACCTGCTACAGGTGCGAATGCCCTTCTCATGTCTTTCTTACTGTCAGTTGAAGTTATTGTTGCCATGATTGGTGTCATTTCGAAGCGCTTCTGAAAGCGCCGCTGACGAATGACACGACGGCCCAACCACGCATGATGATATTATTGATTTTGTCATTTAACAGGTGGGTGTTCATGATTGCGCGGGTAGTGTTTCAGCATAAGGGGAGATTGTGGGTTTTATATCGAGAGCAGGAATATGTGCGTCCCATTGCAAAGTAAAGCAAGCGCCGCCAAAGGTGTGGGGTCAAAATACAGTATGACATGCCATGGCAGGGAAGCCGAGTACTGCAGCTTTGACGGCGATAGCTTCGTGGCCTTGCCACCCATGAATGAAGCTCGCCGGGCCCTTGGGTTCTGATCACTTCCTTAAGGTTTAGGGTTTAGGGCTTAGGTGTAGGTTCTGATCACTTCCCGGCTTAGGTGTCTAGTCCCCCTTAAGTAGATAGAATATAGGGTTTAGGGTATAGTCCCCCTTAAGTAGATAAAACATGGGGGTATATGGGGATCTTATTATAATGTACCCAAATTCACATTCTATCTACTTAAGGGGGATTATAGGGTTTGGGTTTAGGGTTCAGGGTTTAGGTATGAAATGCCACCTCCCCCCGCCCCCAACATTAAATTGGTCTCCCAATACACAAGGTTTGTTATGGGCAACATGTAATAGTAGGGGGTTGAGGAGGTGGGTACTATCCGGAAGAGATTCGTAGTGCGGAAATAGGGATCTACCCCCTGCAAAGCGATCATGGGCATTGTATCGGGTCTGTGTAGGGAGTACGTAGGGGGCGGCGGAGGGATGGTAGAAAATGGAGGCGAACCAAATAGAAAAGAAGACACAACACAAACTGGAAAGGGGGGATCAGGGCGAATGCAGCTTGCCTCTTGGTGGTAGGGAATGCTGGAAGAGGCTTGATCAAGGTTTAAGGGTTCTTTCAGAGATTTTCCGGGGCCGTGATCCGAAGCTTCATGACTTTTTTTCCGATTGCCAAGATCATAAGGGTTAGGACCTCACCCTGAGCCCTAAACCACCTCCCACATGGGAAGGCGGGTTGGAAGAAGGTACTTGATAACTAAAGGCCAAAGCTGCATCTAGTGAGGCTGCTATACATGCCTACGATCATCTAGGAAGCCACCCTGGGCGGATTAGGGCGATTTCGAAACCTCAAACCCTCAAACCTGGCGCGCGGGGTCCTACCTGCAAGGAGGACCTGAAGTTTCTCCACTGGGAAAACACATGCCGTGTGTTGGGGACATTTGTTGAAGGGCGATGTGGGGTTTACAGGAGTTTGGCTAGAGAGTGTTATACGGTGGTCGCAAAATTGCGATGGACATCGGTTGATACGCGTGGGTGGTACGCAAAGGAGGTAGTCTCTACAACATGCTGTTGGGGGATTCCCTAAGATCTTCTCATGGCAATCCTTACATACCCCTAGGTTTGCATTTCCAAAGGGACCCCCCGCCCCAATTTTGAGAACCCCTCCCATATCAATCCATGGAGACCTAAGCAATGTCCTATGACTTGGCCGAAAGGGCGTGGGGTTCGGGTTGCACCCTAGTATCCATTGCACCTGCTATTATAACCCTGACCCCTGGCCGTGAATCCTATAATTGATAGCTTGCATAAATAAAGGCTATAGACCCCAATATATTAAGCCTAGACCGTCAACCTTGAAACCCAATGAACCCTTAAACCCTAAACCCTCAACCTTAACACCCCCTAGCGTAGTTTCTAGACCTGCGAGAAGACGCCTATAACCCTAAGGGTCCAAGGAGCTAAATAATAGATGATGGTAATGGTATTTGGGCCCTAAGCCCCTATTATTTGGGTCCTTGGACTCTTAGGATAAGGGTTGTGGGGTTGACTTGCCGAGTCGAAGGGCCTTCGGGTTTCAGGTTTAGGGTTTTCAGGGTTATTTAGGATTTGAGGGTTTAGGAGTTTTAAGGTTTAGGGTTTAAGGTTTAGTTAGGGTTTAAGGTTGCGCGTTTAGGGGTTGTAAGGTTTGGGGTGTAGGGCTTAAGGTTTAGGGCTGAGGGGTCTGAGGTTCACGGTTTAGGGCTTAAGGTTTAGGGTTTAGGGCTGGCTAAAGCCAATCTCAGATGCATGAGTCTTAGATACATACCACACGGGCTGCATGATATCTAGGTTTAAGATTTGAGGTTTCGGATTTAGAGTTTAGGGGGTTTGGGTTTGGGTTTAGGGTTTGAATCTCAACCCTAAACCCTAAACCCTAAAGTTGCAACTCCAGGCGAATACGCAGCGGCTGCTACCATTGGCTCAGAATTCTGGGCGCCTGGCTGCATGGGGGGGAGAATTTGAAGAAAATTGATGATGCACATATTTTGGGGTTTAGGGTTTAGGGTCTAGGTTGGGTACTGTCCCCTCTCAGCAACAGTCTATATTAGGTGTCCTACTAAGGGCTATATATAACCATATTATATTTAGGATCCAACTGTTACTGAGGGGGGGCAGTACTGAACACATATTCATGTATTACAAAATGCTGCATTACAAAAGAGAGTTTATTCTGCATAAGATGTCAAGCTTTTTTTCGGGTACTTGAGGAATCTGGGGCTTCGAGTGGTTTATCAAACTGTTGTATGGCGCTGCCATAGGGACCTAATGGAGAGGCAAGACTCACTCTACCAAGCAGGGTCTTAAGGGTTTAGGGTTTAAGGCAGGGCACGATCTCCACGAACAGCAGGCCTTGGGCAGGAGGTCCCTAAACACTCAGCCCTAGGATATCAGGTCTAGAGTGTCGAGTTTACAGGAGGGTTTGGGGGGGTGTTGGGGTTTACCTAAACCCTAAACCCTAAACCCTCCGTTTAGGTCCAGGAGATAACAAGACACTGGGCCTGAGCTTCGCTGCTACTGCCGGCCGACAGCCATGGGAGTAGCATTTTATTTGGGGATACTATTGTACCCATTAATGGAGAATCAAATGGAAAAGAACATGGAAAATGAAATGGAAGCTGGGCTTATATGGGGGTTACATTATATTATTGCTCTAGAATTTTTATTTGGGGATACTATGGTACCCAATATAGAGTAAGATTATATGCTCCTTTTTGGGGGTATAGTATTTATATATAAGGAATATAATCTTACTAGGTTCAACCACCAAAAAAAGCTACTCATGGGTGTTGATGTCGATGTTAATCCCTCAACTCTAGACTTCGTTGGAGGTTTCCCAAAATTCGGGTTGCCTTGACGGGGGTCCCTATAGGACCGTAAGGGTCCAAGGACCCAAATAATAGGGCTTCAGGTCACAAATGCTATAATATTAATGGTATTTGGGCCCTAAAACCCTACCATTTGGGTCCTTGGACCCTTAGGGGGAAGGGTTATAGTAGTTTCGCGTCTACATAGGGGTCCCCTTGTTTAAACTACCATGTAAAGGCCCAGCTTTGATATGACGGTCCTGCTGGTGTGCTCCGGCTCAGGTATTCTTACTTAGGGTTTAGGGTTTAGGGTTTGGGGTTTAGGGTTTAGGGTTTAGGGTTGATGGAGGAAATCTTGCACCACCTTAAGTCCCTAAAGTCCTGGGAATTACAGTACTTTAGGGCCTTTAGGTCAGCAGTATGACTATTATCACAACTCATTATTCCTATTATTTGTATAATTACTATTGTTATTCCCAATCCTTATTATTCTTAGTTCTACTGTATTACTGTTACTGTTATCATTGCTCTTCTGAGTCTTCCTATTACTTAGATGACAGACCTCGCATACCTGGAGGTCCATTTTGCTTATATATCCTACTTGGTAACTGTAGTCATAGCCTGAATATAAGTCCCATAACTACAGTTACCCTAGATATAACCCTAAGCCCTAAACCCTAAACCCTAAAAAAAGTAGGTTATGAGTACAAGGGACCCCAAGTATACACTGATAATTTCATCCTAAGGTGCTGGGTGGCGGCGAAACAGGTCGCAGCAGCTCAGTGGAGAGCCTCGGCCCTTGAAATGGCGTAATGGCTCTAGGGATCCCTAGGGTTCGGGGTTTAGGGTTTGGGGTTTGGGGTTTAGGGGTTTGGGTTTAGGGTTTAGGGCTTAGGGTTTGGGGTTTAGAGGCTTTGAGGTTTACTTCGTAGGGCTTACGATTCAGGATTTTAAGGTTTCAGGTTGTAGGCCTTAGGCGTTAGGATCCAGGGTTATGGGATTAGGAAGTAGGGCTGAAGGCGTAGGGAATAGTGGAGAAGCAAATGGGGGTTGTTCTATTTAAAGGTCCTTGTAAAGAAGGGACCAATGGGAATACACTTCCTTAAAAGGGGATCCTAACCTAACAGGGAACCTACATTATGGTCATTTGGGGCCAGGTATTTTGAACAACTACCAAATAGAGAAGAGACTTAAAAAAAAGCCGGGCGCTGATTTAGGTACGGATTTAGGGCTAGGGTTGATAGCGGTTTGAGTTCAGGGCTTTTCTGGGGATGGTGATATGCGCCATAGTCTGAACTCCTAGTTCCCCTTAACCCCTATAGTGTCCCCTACGTAATCCCCTTTAAGGAGTTTAGACTACAGCTCATATAGGGGCCAAAGCCCTAAACACTAAACCCTAAACCATCGCCATATGGTGTGTTGATCATCTCATTGTTGACCACTATTCCTCTTACATGACGATAAGAAGCGGATAGTACAGTTACTCTTCAAAAGTCAGCAATACCTCAAACCCTAAGCCTTAAGCTCTAAACAATTGAGGTCATGCCTGAGGTATAAGGTACCAAGGTCATGCATGGTTTCTAGTTTCTAGCATCAACAGTAAACAGCGAGGTTTCAGACTTCAAGCTTCAAAGCCCTAAACCCCGAACCCTAAACCCTAAGCCCAAAACCCTAAATCCTAATGAGAAACAGTAAGTGACAGGATCTGGGACGCTGGAGTTGGATGTTGGCGTGCTGGACCCGAACTGAGGCTTGTGGTTCCACGGGGGTCGGTTAGAGTTAGATCCTACTCCCTGGACCCTAAACCCCAAACCCTGCACCCTGAACCCTAGGGTTTACTGAGGCTTTTCAATGTCTAACATTGTCTTCCTATGGGTCATTCTTGGGAAGAGCGCTTCGTTTTGTTGCGCTGAAGCCCAGGTTTTAGGGTCTAGGGTTTAGGGTTTATAGTCCCCTCAGTAGATAGAATATGGCTTTGGGCATATTACAATAAGATCCCCATATACCCCATATTCTATCTACTTAAGGGGGACTATAAGGCTGTAGTTTCTGACGGCATCCCACGCAAGATTCAAGGAAGGGGTTGTCTTAAGCATGACGCATTCTATTTGTGGTCCTGCATTGATCTGCTTCTCTGAAACCCAACGTAGGTGTTGGTGCAAGTGCTACTTATCAAAGAATTTAAGTTTGTACCCGTAATGTTTGTAACCCTGGGGTTCCAAAAGCCTGGGACATATTCCATGGTTTAGGGACCCAAACCCAAGGGTACAAACCCTGAGGGTGCAAAGGAAAACTTCCTGGACTTATCTCATAAAATTCTGTGAAATGGGGGACGCCTAAACCCTAAACCCTAGAGATCCCCCAAAAACTCTGAGACTTTAACCTGTGTGATGGGAGCCCCTCAAAAGGGACCCATAAATTTGAGAAACCCAACCTCCTTTGACATCCTTATAATATCGCAATTACCCTTGTATACACCCTCATGTCCCTCTTGTAAAGTATGTAGATCCTGAAGATTCCCATTTTGCGAAAAACACTACCTTTGATTTTTGTGGAGATCGACAGAAGCCATGTCATGTGCCTTTACATAGTGCTGTGTGGTTGGCTTGCTTGTTTGGACTTCTAGAACAACTTCCATTGCTGCTACCGCTGTTGTTATTATCATTACAATGAGAATTGCGAGTATGAGTATCATTATTGTCATGACTGCCATTTTCTCGATATTGCTACAATCTGCCATTACTGTTAGTACTATGTGACTGTTACAATTGTGAGGCCTGTCTTCTTTCGAGACAAAGGCCATCTTGTGCATTCTGGAGAGTTAAGCCACTTGCCGCTGCTGCCTTCCAGGGAGAGACGATATGGTGCAAGTGCCGTCTGGCACGGAGGTCGTCTGGTGGTCGAATCTCAGCTTCGGATGTGGAAAAAGTTAGTATGCCTAGCGTAGGCTCACTTACCAGTTTACCCCCTGTTCGTCTCCAGGTCGCGTAGCCTATGTCTGTGTCCCAATTTCTTGTCAGTTTGCTTTGTTATATTTTGGGACTGGGCGAACATACTCAACATTGCCCAGTCATTCATGCGAGATCCTTCACCTTTAAATCCTTAAACCCTACGCCTCACTGATTTGAGGTCGGTGGCAGCCATCATTTCCGATCCTTGCCAGCACCGAGATGAAGTGGGAGTTTCTTGAACTAGGCAGCCCTTGAGGACCCTTAAGGATTTCCGTGGATTTTCTGGGGACTCAGGGCAGTCTATACGGAAGGACATATATCAGGATTTTAAGAGGTTCAGGGTAGGCTCTACTAGGAATTATATAGTGGTAGTTTTGAGAAGCTCCCATGTCTCCTCTGCAAAATATCAAAATATCAAAAGAACCCAGGGAGTGGGTTGCCGGGATGCCATATGTCTCACCCCGCAGGAGTCGGGATCAACTACCTAACAAAGCAATTAGTGTAGAACTCAAAACATGAACTACTAGGAAAGCCATCCCATTGCAATCTTTAAGTGATTATATTATGCAGCACCCCCAAACCCGCATGTATTTGGGGTCTAAGGGTCTAAGGCCTAGGGGTTAGCAGGACTGTCAGGCAATAGGTTAAGATCATGCCTTGATGGACCCCAATGCAACGTAATGACAACGTCCTACAGGTACTGTGCAAGATTTTAGTGCCCTCACTTGATCATGGTCCGTTTTTGGGGAAGCGTCTGGCGCAGCACGCTAGATGTTCGCTACCAAAAACCTCAATAAAGGACCTTCTACCCCTTTTATCCGCAACACGCAATATGTATGTAGACCCTATACACACAGGTGGAAGTATTTCAAAATCCCACTGACATATTCTGACCCTTCAATCCGAATTTCCAAGCCCTAAGCCCCAATTCCTAGACCCTAAATCCTACACCCTCATCCCTAGACCGTGAACAATGCTGAAGGATGACCCACTCTTGCCAGGTAAGCGGAAGCTCACAACACTGGAATGCCTCGATCCACGAGAGGGCGTGTGGCAGTCCTATGACTTAAAGGCCACGCGGTTTCTTTCGGGTTTAGGATGTCATGACTTAAAGGTCACATGGGGGGCTGTCAACATCGTTGTCCCTTCAAAGGCTTCGGGCTTCGTGTTGAAGGATTTGGGTAATTAACCTCAAATAAAGGACAACGAAATGGACAAGAACGGCAAATGTCATTGCAACTTAGATTACTGTCGGTGAAGGCATATAGGGTTCCTTAGGACCGTGGGTAAGTGCACCTACATCAAATCGCAACCTTCCATCACACGATTTTGAGCCTACCTCTGGCCCCAATTACCCACAGCTTACAAATCCCTAAGGGTCCAAGGACCCAAATAATAGGGGTTTAGGGCCCAAATACCACTACAATTCTAGTATTTTGGCCCTAAAAACCTATTATTTGGCTCCTTGGACCCTTAGGGGATTATACCTATGAATAATGGGGTAGTTACGCCTCACTTGTAGGTATTTGGACTTAAGCTAACTCGAGGCAGGGGGCTCTAACAGCGTGTAGGTTAAGTGTGCGGTTTGAGAGTTTTCAGGGTCTAGGGTTCCCTCGGGGCTTTAGGGTTTAGGTTTAGGATTTAGGGTTTAGGATTTAGGGTTTAGGGTCCAGGATTTAGGCTCTAAGTTTAGGGTTTTCCGGGTCTAGGGTTTTCCGGGTTTAGGGTTCAGGGTTTTAGGGTTTGGTGCCTTTAAAGGCACTTCCGGCTCAAGTGATTTCACCAACAAGCTTTCGTGAACATTCGTTCCCTGTACATGACAGTCGTGCTGTAATCTACCCGCTGAAGCCTGCAAGTACTGCACCCTGTTACACCCCCACCCTAAACAAAACCCAAAAAGCCTAAACCTAGACCCCTAAACTTCCTAAACCTGAAGCACCAAACCCCTGAACCTCAGACTACGAGTTGCTTTCACAGGCATTGGACGGCCCTGGCTACCAGCAGGACCCTTAAAAGGGCGAATTGTCACGTTCTCCAAAGTTTAGCGTGCAGGGGTTTAGGGTGTAGGGTTCAGGATTCAGGGCTTATGGTGTATAGCCCCCCTTTAAGTAGATAGAATATGGGGTATATGGGGATCTTATTATAATATGCCCCAAAGCCATATTCTATCTACTTAAGGGGGACTATCGAATTTAGGCTTTAAGTTTCTGGTTTCAGGAAGTACCTCTTGGGCCGCTTCATCTATGTGGATATTGCAAAGTATACAGCAGTGGTTTAGGGTTTAGGGTTTAGGGCAGTGTCTGAAATCCAGCAGCCTACCGACTCCGGTATGTAGGAGGACATGAGCGGTGGCCATACCTTGTGACACATTCTCAAGCACTGAGGCTCAACGTTTATCAATAAGACCTACATTGGGCGCTAAAGTCTATATACATCATGGATTACAATTTAGGCTTAAGAGCAGACGCTTACTACACTCATGTCTCCCCGCTCTGACCCACCTGCCCAGTCGGGGCCATTCATCCGTGTGTGAATCTCTTGGCCTCTGAATCTAATCTTGATTATCCCCCCAAGTGGAGCCTTACACAATGAAGCTTTATGCCACTTGGGTCTGTTTCAGTCCGTTGCTGTGGGTTATAGTCGGAACCTACCCATTTGTTCTCTCCTGAGTGAACATGGCCCGTCTCAACATACGTTTCCTCTTACAGTCTCAGAAATGCATGTTTTGTGGTATGACAAGCTCCCCAAGCCCACGGCTATTGACGACTTTTGCATTTGCTTATGAATCTTCCCCTCCCCTGGTAAACACCCCTATCCAACCCCCAAGATTCTCCCCATGTATGACACCATCATGTTGAAGAATATAATGATCTGTCTCGGGGTGGAGTTTTTATTTAGAGGGTGGGGTCTTGTTGCTAGTGGAGGTGTATGTGTGCCGTATACTGCTGCCTCGAGGGTCCTGCACGCTGAGCCCAACCAAAGTTCCGAAGCGTGCCCAATCTGAGTCTAAGCCCTAAGCCCCATAGTACCCTTTTGGGCGGTTACCCTAAACCCTAAACCGCATGGCCCTCAACCCGAACCCTCAGCCCACAACCCTAAACCCTAAAGCCTAAACCCCTAACCCTGGACCCTAGAATGACAAACCGTGCTCCAAGGTCGTCGCTTTGGGGGTGTGGGGTCGCCGCTCACGTCACCTGGCTAGCGACCAACCCGCTATTCCCTCGTGCAGAGGTCTGCTGACATAGTAACAGAAATACTAAGCAGCAGAATGAGGATGAAGGGGTTATATAGAAACCTTTTAAGCGGATTAGTGTCACCATGGCAAAAATCAAATGGGGAAACACAAAGAACCGGGGGGCAGGGGGTGGTATAGTTGCAGCAATGTGAGCTATACTCTGATATCCTTAGCGGGGGCTTCTATAGGGGAATACATAGGGGAGTACTACAGGGGCTATGAAGGGGGATACTAGGAGTTTAGACTGTATCTCATGTAGGGCAAGAGTGGAGAATCAAATGAAAAACTCGGATACTGAAGTGGTTTGTGAAGGGCTTCATTCATAGGGATTTCACCATGCAGGAGCCTGAGGAAAGTCGTATAGTATCCTCTTATGACCCTCGTGTAACTACAGTGCAACCTACCCCAAAAACCCGTGCTGATTATGTTGGCCCTACATGAGTGGATCCCCATGAGTAGGTACAAGCATGTCTGTAGTTGGGTAGCCCAAAGCATAGTTTAGCGCAGGAAACGTAAGATATCATCCTCCTACTCGCCCCTTCGATTTCGAGATGATAGGCCCCCTTCTGAGGATGTCCTTCTATCAAGTTCACACAAGGGTTTAGGGTTTAGGGTGTATTTAGAGCAATTGCCATCTTTTATGTAGTACCTCTATGTGACTCATTTCTGACTCTGCCTCATCCTCACATAAACTGCCAGATGACAGCCCCCGAAACTCTACGCCCCGATCCGCAGATCCTAAGGCCCCAGCCCTAAATCCCGAGCCCTAAACCCGAAGCTCCTGAACCTCAACCCCTCTATCCTACACCTAAGCCCTAAACCCCTAAACTTCAAACCATAAACCCAGAACCCTAAACCCTCAAGAAACCAAGGGCAACTCCATGTTTATTGCTGGCGGGGCGTTCCGGGAGTCGGAGGAGTCCCTGAGCGCAGTCTACAGCCTTGATCTGCTCCTCAGTAGAACAAAGTCCATATTTTGGGATTATATTGGGGTTATATTGGGATGATGGAAAATAAAATGGAAGCTACTATTCAAAAGTTTTGGGGTTTAAGGTTTAGGGATTAGGGTTTAGGGATTAGGCTTTACGAATTAGAGTTTTGGGGTTTTCAAGGTTTTTTAGGGTTTAGGGACTAGGGTTTAGGGATGAAGGAGGATTTAGGGATATGAGCCCAATAACGGAGAACCCAGAGAAAAGCAACTGGAAGATGAACTGGCAACTGGGTTCATATGGGGGCTTTCTGGGAATTATGTAATGTAAGGAAACCTCAATAATCACACCTATCAGTCTGAGGTTTGTTCTGAGTACTCTGTATGCTAACTATAACATAAGGAACCTAGGACCAGGACCAAAACGATCATGTTGGCACTGCCACTGGTGGGTTTTGAATTAGGTTTAGGGGTCTTGGCGGGGATGGTGGTAGGTAGTGCTGGTGGTGGCTGGCACTTTGGTCGTGGCGGGGTTGTCCGTGAGAGTAGTAGTCAGGAGCATAGTAGTTGTCGTCGCAGTAGAAGTAGAAAAAGTAGTAGACGCTTGAGTAAGACTAAGACTAAGAGTGTGTGTTTCGCTTGGTAACAGTCTAGTCATGACCTTGACGACACCCGTGCTTGATCTTTACTTGCCCTGACATCTACCAAAACTACGGTGATTCTTTGGGCCATGGCTTTTTGTTTTTCTTAGGCTGCTCTGCTGGCTACACATTCATGTCAGCATCAGAGGCCTGAATTCTTGAAGCAAAAGTTTGCAATAACTCTCCAAGCCCATGCCTAAAAAGTACTTGCGGTTTAAAGTATTGAGGATGTTTAGGGCTTGGGCTTGAGTGCAAGACCTTAAAATAGCACCATAATCGGCCTTAGTAGCCTTAGTACTGCCAGTTTCACATGTTATGATTACTATTACTATGAAATCTTTGCTGCTATATCTATTTTTACGCTACAAAGACCAGGCGCAGATTCCGTGCCCCAGCCCAAACTCCTTCGCCCTTAATTCCCTGTCAACAAATTATGCCCTAACGCCTAAACGCCGCAACCCTGAAAAACAAAAGCACAGCAGCTGAGCCCAAAGCCTTCCTAGACAAAACTCAACCCTATGCCTATACCCCTTCCCGAAATGCCAAAGAGCTCTTTACTACGACAAAAGAACCTCTACTCGCATACAGTGCCAAAGAGCCCCTTCTCAACAAACCTATTCCCCCGCCCAAATACTAAGCAG